>JADLZK010004922.1:0-17847 GCA_015847255.1 Hyparrhenia diplandra | reverse complement strand
CTCGACACACATGCAGGGTTTGCAATCCCTCTACTCACTATTACTTTGTCTCTCTAAGTTGAATGTGTTTATAAATGTCATACAAAAATCAAACTTAGATATAAAAATAAAATTTACCCATTAGAGAAAAAAGTAAATGGCAGCCCGCTAGCAATTAAAAAATATCCACCCAAAAACTTTTTTAGAAGTAGTTTAGAAGATACCTTTAGCTCCATGGCAATTCTACCCCTGTGTGTGTAAATTACTTGTACATTCCCTTCGCATAGGTTGTCAACTAATACTACAGAAATAAAAATCAAAGAGAGGAGCAAAAAAAAGGTCCAAAGTACAATATAAAAAGAACAAGAAAGAAAGGATCGCATGCAAAAAAGGAGACAAAATGAGGAACAAGATACACAATGTGCCAAAGAAGAAAAGCTCGAAAGCGTAAGAAAAGGACCACCACAAGGTGTTACGTACTGGCCACACTCCAATAAGGTAAATATCTTTGAGGTATGTTGTCATTAAATTTCTAATTTACCTTAATTATGGCTTTGTTCATAAACAAAAGAATCAAAACATGTTAGGAAGTAAATAACCTGTTTGATCTAGCCTTTATTTAGCTCAACTTGTTTTGTTTCTTTAATTGTTCCTATCCCCACTCTCTTGATCCTTGCTAGTCCTAATCATGTAAGCTAGAATGTTGCACGCCTTTGCTTTGGAAGAAGATAATCGAAATTGTGCCATTGATACATCATAGATAAGAAAAAACCCTTCCAAAAGTCAAGGAGTTTGTTTCTTTATCCGGCGAAAGTTTTAATCAAATATCATTCATGCTCAATCTTATGATTCTGTCACCCAAGGACTAAATCCTAAAAGCATATATAAGAAATCAACTCTATTCTTGTTTAATGTGTTTTATGGAGTTTTGTTCCGCTGGTGTTTTTCCCACCAATGTGAGCCTCATGCACTTGATCCCTACCCTTCACTTTGCAAGTAGGACATACCTTTGAGCAAAAAAAAGGTGGAGAAGTCTATCGGCCTCCAAAAATTCAACAAGTGAATGTCTTAATGAAGCATGCACTCTAAACAAGATGTTGCTCTTACGCCCATACCATCTCCGTTAACCTATAAGATCTAAGAAAACAACATGGGTGACAATTCATCCTTCTCACCATCCTGGTAATAATGGGTATTGTTGATATTTCTTACACCATCCCAATTAGGGAAGGCGAAAAGAAATATATATGGGAAATCTATCTAATCATGTTAGCTTGGATATGGGATTAACCTCATAATCCAAATGTGCGAGTTAGGGCGGTGTTAGTAGTGGGTGTAAATCCTAGCATCATTATCCATAGTGGAGTTAATCTCACCGTGATATGTACCAAGGTATACCACTCATTTCTAGGTATTACCTATACACTAGTTCACACCCTAGCAATAACGCCAAAAAAAAAATGCGGGTATATGGGTATTCTTTGATTGGCCTTGATAAAAGAATGAATACATATCCTAAGCTAATCAGATAGAAATACTAATTGTAGCACTTCACCCGGGAGTAATCCGTATCGTATTTATATTTCTACCACGTGGAAGGAGTCTATGGAAAGTAGAGAGAAAGGATATCTAATGATTTATATTGTGATTTATTTATGAGATTCAATTTTACGCTTGTACAAATGCAGAGTAGCCATATGCATCTAACATTACCAAATGATAAGTTACAGGATAAAAGATAATTATATAATTGATAAATACCCAAGTCTAAGATCATCATAAGCCACTAGTAATCATACGAAAGCTATTAACATAAGTTATAGAAAGAATAGAATGAATATTCCTAACATACTCCTAATCATATATGTCAAATGAATACTACAATTAGTGCAATACATCTAGCTATCATGGCAAGGTTGGATTACTTCTACATGGCAAGCATTACCAATAACAACCAAGGATGAAAACTTGATCATTACCGTGCATAATAAACTGACTAGTCCTACATTCTGAGGGGCAGGATTCCAAAGGACTCAACAGATCGCCACTCCCGCGATCTACCACACACTGTCTAATATAGGGTGTAATTGCATAGATAAACGCTTGTATAAACACCAACGCTTATTAATATTGCTTATCACCCACATAGTGATCATCTATATGGATGCTATACAATTCCATGCATAAAATATAAAGCAATCTTACTAAACTAAACATATATAATCATAGCAAGCATAAACACATATCAATAAGAATATAATAATTATAAAGATCAAAGCCATAACAATTGTATTCTAAATATAATAGAATACTTACGCATTGAATACAAGAGAGAAGTCTCAAGAACGATGATCCTTGCTACTTCTTGACTATCGTGAACTCAAGATGAACTTGATCTTCAACTAGAACTAGCTAGATAGCTAACTACTTCTAGTATGAACTAGGCTTAGGGTCTAGACTTGGCTGACTAGATGGGTATGAGTTGATGAATGAGTATGATAATGAAATTGTTATTAGCCCCGGGTCACCGGTCTTCTTATATAGTACTTTGGCAATGAACGCCAACCCTTGGATCAAACCGACCTTCAACAATGGTGTAGAAACAACCTCAAAGTCGGGTAGTAAACCGACCTAGAAAGGAGAGGCCGACAAAGCCGACCCCCACCCAAGTGGCCTTACATGGTAAATCGGCGCCGCCAGTGGTGGAGTGCCACCTTGGCATCCCGGCCTTTCCTCGTGTCCTCCCTCGTATCTTCTAGAAATGTTTTTAGTTTACTTTTTGATTGAGTTATCACCTGCAAGTCTTTGTCTTCTATATGTCTTGTATATTCCGAACTTTCCCATTCTTCTCTCGCACTATCTATCAAGTCCTAGAAAGTCACGTAATACCAAAACTCATGGAATTATGTGTTAGTTAGACCCCTAGACTTATATGTTTGGTCTTTGACTTGAGCCCTTATTTCATGTTATTATTTAACTTATAAAATTATAAGTATAACAAAACAAGCTCCCAAGCTTACCTCTTTTGCTAGTCTTTTAGCAAGACACATGATATTATATTAAACCACTTACTTGATCCAGAGTTGCTAAAACGCTTATCACACCTTAAAAAGTACACATGCTTTCAAACAAAATTTCTCTCCCCTAAAAGATAAACCTTTTAAAACTTCAACTTACCCATATTACCTCTTACCTTTTGGGGTTTATATCTTTTTTCAACAATCTAGGTAATTGAAAGATAGGTAATCACCAAGCTCTACCACTTCCAAATTTCAAACTCTTTTGATCAACTGCCCTTCTCCGAGTTTTTTGCTAGTTTTCAAAATAAAACTCAAAAGTTCCTTAGTATGACTTTCTCTCTAATCTCCTCATTTGTGGTATTTAGATCCTCTCTAAGGCAATAAGGTAGTGTTGCCTTCTATCATATAGTATTTTGCTAAGGCAAGAGCACACTATGCCTTCTTTCTCTCACCCAGCATTCCATGCCTTTATATCTTGTTTGTGTGGAGACAAAATCTACTTACTAAGTATATATTGTAATTCAAGCAAAGGGATCCAAAGTTATGTTGGTCATCAAGTGGTGCATGTGTATGAAGTATAGAATATAGATAGTAGGAATATAGTAAGGTATGTAGTAAAGTGAATAGAAACATGATGGGAAAATCTTACTTTGCCTTTGAGGAATCTTCTCTCTTTGATTTTGAAAAACTTTATAGAGAACCTCGGGTTGTATCCTTTTTTTTTTTTTTTATTTTTCTTTTTATGGAGAGAGGCGTACCTATACCCTATTAATTTTGTCCATTTTTAACCCCTTTTATCTTCTTTTTCTTTTTAAGAGGTAGGCTCTTACTCACCCCTGAGGACTTTTGTCCATTTTTCATCTTTACTTTTTTTCTTAGGGAGGTAGGCTCCTCACGCCAGAGGACTTTTGTCCATTTTTCATCTCCCTTTCTTTTTAAATTTTTTTTAATCTACAACCCATCTCTTTTGGGCCAACTTTTTGAGAGATAAATAAAATACAAATTTGTTTTGTAAAGATGTTGGCTATACGAATGAGTGGATGGGTATAGAGAATATTTTGGTTGCTCTCTCCCTGTGATAGAGAAACATTTTTTTATCGCCAGAGTGAAATGGAATATGGTGGGTGGTTATATGGTGGATGACGCATTTTTGGAAACAGTATATGTGTATGGAGTCGAAAGAGGGAAATGTAGTGGAGTGTACATGATCAAAGAGATGACAAGTTTCTAAGGGTCAACAAAGATTGAAACAAACTCAATGCAAAGTAAAGTTTATATATATGTTGATTTAAACAAATCACTAATTAAATACCCCCAAACACAACACCAAAAACAACCTAGAAATAGGAATTTCAAATCTAAATATATTCCAAAGTTTTGCGTTTATTTGAACTTGCGGTACAAACCGCATGGATGATCACTTTGGGCCAAAAAAGACAAAGAAAAGAAATAAATCAACAAATAGAAGAAGGCCCAAAGGAGCAAATGGCAAGCCCAAAATGAAAACGCAACAAAAACGCCGAAAACCGTGCCGGGCCAAGTCCACCTTACAACTTTTCGCAGCAAGGAAGCCCAGAAATTTCGCCGGGTTCGGCCAGGTCGGGTGCTTTTGGTGCGCCACACCTCCAGTGCGCCGTGCGCACCGCCGAGGTTTTCGAGCCCAGCTTCGGGAAGCGTTTGTTACCTTCCAACCGTGAAACCGAACGGATGGTCGGTTTGGCGTATATGGAAGGTTTTCTAGGTCGGTTTGGGTGTTTTTTAGCACTTAGGTCCCTCCCCTTTGTGTATAAATAGACCCCCTCTCCCTCTCAAAAAGCAATACAAAATTCAAAGGAGAAACCAGTCCATTCTGTGCAAGAGAGCAGAATTAGATCTTTCTTTTCTTCTACTTTTCTATTCTATCTCCCACCCCTAGAGGAGTGAGAGAGGGTGCGCTAGAAAGAAGCTTGATTCTTTCTGCACTGGAGTTGCTCTGCTCGCCTCTCTAATTCCGCGTTCCTAGAGGATCTGAGTGCCGGACTTGTCGTACCCGGCCTCGCTTGTACCTCCGTAGTTGCTTACGCTTTGGTAAGGAGTCTTTAGATTATCTTGTACTACTTAATTTCTTTTCGCACATTTCTTAGCTGTTGTAGACTTGCGGATTGGTAGATCGCTTTACGTTAGTTCTGGGTGGAGGGACTTTTGACCGGGAACCTTGGCCAAATATCAAGAACCGTGACCAATAGTGCAACGCGGTGTTTGACCAGCGCTCACCTACCTTTTGTGGCGCATCCCACGTTGAGGAGAGGTAGGCGTTTGGTCGCGATGTCTTGTCCGGCCCCTTTGAAATCCCCACGCTCGGTGCGGGCGCGCGAAGCAATTGCCTGGACACCGCTTCTTTTTGAGCTGGACCGCAGTCTCGGGGCGAGAGGTAGACAAATGTGACTTTAGGAATCACCGCCTGGAAAAACTTAGCCTATAGATAATACCTCTACTACTCTTTTAGAAAAACAAACCCCCTGCCTTAGGCTTTTCGATACAGACCTGGAAAGCCAAATGCCGACCGTCCCCTGAAAAATAATGATACCCCCTCGCTTACCACCGGGTGAAGTGCTACAACCAGATTTCCGCAGCCAAGTGGATTTCCTCTCTCATGTAAGAAACACCAACAATATATATCAAAGGTTTTTCCTAATCTATAAAGCGCATGTATATATACCGTGGTAGGAGGTTCACAATTTTGTCACACAGAACTTATCATGTGCATTTTCAATTTTCAAATATAAATTTCCGTAAATCTAGTGTCACTAGGGAGTAGGATCAAATAGAAGTCGCATCATCATATATCATATCCAGCTTAATTACTTCCAGGGATTCTTAGGAGCAAGATTTGCAACCTATAGGTTTCTGTGTTTTGAGTAAACAAGCAATCCTGCAAATGGAGCTCAAGAGAAATTAAGCTTGAAAGCTAGGTACTAGGCTACACAAATGCAACTATTCATCATTCCATGTTGGTAGATTTCGTTCCTTTTAGTTGAGCAAAGTAAACTTAAGGAACACTCTCTCTCTTGATCCTTTTATTCATACCTAAACAAAAAGACTCTTTTAAACTATTGTATTCCGCACTAGACTCTTAAATGTTCTCAGCAAACAAAATATTTAATGTACAATAATAATATATAAATATAAAGAGGCTTGACTGATAATCGAGTTGCACTCCCCAAGCTTAGATTGGAGTGTAATCTTCAATAGATGTAGAAGTTTAGTAGTCAGTAACAGTGATGGTATGCTCAACATATTCTCTTCCTCTAAATCAAGCATCTTCAAATAGACAAATGTGCCAGTGGAACTTGATTACATTAGAGTTAGCCACATTGCTTTATGTTGCCCAAAAATATTTTTTGGATTTTTATTTTTCAAATTTTATTTTATTTTTATATGCAAGAAAAAGATAAAAAGAATTTATGCATCTTTTATTTTTATTTTTTTTATGCCACCACAAAGAATAGCCTAGAGGTGTTAAGCCTCGTGGATATTAGCATGGGGGCTTAAAGATTTTCACAAAAGACAAAAGACAAAAATATTTTTGTTATTTTCAAATGCGTATATAAGATACAAAAAGATATGATAGAGAAAGAAGAAATATGTACAAGGGATTTTATTGATAACTTACCGACTTACCTTCGGGCAGGATTCGGGCGCTTAGAGTCCTCCTCAATGACTTGAGTTCTCGCCTTTTACTCCCATGGTATATCACGTCGCACCCGGCACCCAATCGATGATTCTATGGTCTCATGATGATGTTCTCGAGATGTTTTCCCTCCATCTTTTGATGATGAAATCTTCTCCGAGTAGGGAATTCTTCTCCGCGGATGTATTAGGTGTAAGAGCTTTTAGCCTCTTCACTTACCTTATCTTTTCTATAGTAACGACCGCATTATAAATATCGCCAAGGTTTGCAGTTTTTAATTCTTCCCTACGCCCCGAATCTTTCCTAGTGTGGTTAGTGGAACGTATAACCGAGAAATATGAGATTCTATCATCTTATTAAAACTGTCTTTGATTCTTTATAGGCAAGAAAAGCTTTCTAAATGAGTATTTCTTATCTTTCGTAGCATAAAACCATTGCTTAGCCCTTCCCAAAAGTGAGAATGGTAAGAGACGGAGCAAGATTGCATCTTCGGATACGTCCTTCATAGTAAATGTGCCGCAAATCTCCGTGGAAGTGTTGGAGATGAGCATTAGCATCTTCATGTGCCTTTCCACAAAATTGACTTGCTTGCACCATGTTGATGAGCCCCGCTTAAGCTCAAAGCCTTTGTCTCCAACCTCTACCTTCGGACCAACAAGAATGTTGTCCGTGGTAGGAGCCGAGAACTCACGAAGTGTCTTGGTTGCCATAGCTTCAAATTCAGATGTCAAGTCTTTAGTAACTTGATTAACTTCCGATTCAAGAGGGTCTTGGATTCTCGGACGATGATGATGATGATGTAGGTGCTTGGAGTTTGTCCGAGTTTTGCTCTTGCCCCGCCTGATTAATTTTTTTCGGGATCTTCAATAAAATTTTCCTCGAAGGTTCCAATTCATACATATATTTTTCCCCCTCGCATAAGATCAAAACAAAATAGAGAAACGAGGGGGGTGAACCTTGTTTGAGTATGTGATAATGGGTTCTCAATGCATTAGGTGATGTAAGGGATCTCTCTGGTTTCCTTATATGATGTGTTCATAGGATTTTTGGCTAGCACCCTTTCTAACTAGTAAAGTCAGAAACAATACCAACTTAATAGGAATAACACTGTCTAAGTTTTGGCTAATACCCTTCCAAACTAGAGAAAGCTGGAAAGAAGCACTAGAAAAACTTTTGAAGTTTTGAAAACATCTTTTCAAAATTGAAAGATTGACTATGCTCTCCCAAACTTGGAAAGTTTTGAAAAACAAAGTCAAGAAAAATTATTTCTCTAAATAGACTACACCTTCCCAAGAACGGCGCCAGAAATGTTTGTTGATATTTCTTACACGATCCCAATTAGGAAGGCGAAAAGAAATATATATGGGATATCTATCTAATCATGTTAGCTTGGATATGGGATTAACCTCATGATCCAACAAAGCGGAGTTAGGCGGTGTTAGTAGTGGGATATAAACTTAGCATCATTATCCATAGTGGAGTTAATCTCACCAGGATATGTACTCAAGATATACCACTCATTTCTAGGCATTACCTATACACTAGTCTCATCACCCTAGCAATAACGCTCAAAGAAATGCGGGGCATGGTATTCTTGATTGGCCTTGATAAAAGAATGAACATGATATCTACAAGCGCACAGATAGAAATACCAATTGTAGCACTTCACCGGGAGTAATCCAGGTATCGTATTTATATTTTACCACAGGGAAGGGAGTCTATGGAAAGTTAGAGAGAAAGGATATCTAATGATTTATATTGTGATTTAGTTATGAGATCCACCTTTAGTAGTGTAATGCGAGTAGCCATATGCATCTAACATAACTCAACAGGATAAGTCACATGATAAAGATAATTATATAAATGATAAATACCCAAGTCTAAGATCATCATAAGCCACTAATATCATACGAGCTATTAACATGTTATAGAAAGAATAGAATGAATATTCCTAAGATACTCCTAATCATATATATCAATGAATACTACAATTAGTGCAATACATCTAGCTATCATGGCAAGGTTGGATTACTTCTACACATGGCAAGCATTACCAATAACAACCAAGGACGAAACTTGATCATTACCGTAATCAACTCGACTAGTCCTACATTCGGAGGGTGGATTCCAAAGGACTCAACAGATCGCCACTCCCGCGATCTACCACACGGCCTTAATGTAGGGTGCAATTGCGAGATAAACGTTGTATAAACACCACGTTTACACATTGCTTATCACCCACATAGTGATCATCTATATGGATGCTATACAATTCCATGCATAAAATATAAAGCAATCTTACTAAACTAAACATATAATCATAGCAAGCATAAACACATATCAATAAGAATATAATAATTATAAAGATCAAAGTCATAACAGTTGTATTCTAAATATAAGAGTACTTACGATCGAAAACAAGAGAGAAGTCTCAAGAACGATGATCCTTGCTACTTCTTGACAATCGGAACTCAAGATGAACTTGATCTTCAACTAGAACTAGCTAGATAGCTAACTACTTCTAGTATGAACTAGGGCTTAGGTCTAGACTTGGCCGGGACTAGATGGGTATGAGTTGATGAACAGTATGATAATAAAATTGTTATCGACCACAGGGTCTTCTTATATAGTACTTGGCGATGAACGTCAACCCTTGGATCAAACCGACCTTCAACAACGGTGTAGATACAACCTCAAAGTCGGTAGTAAACCGACCTAGAAAGGAGAGGGTCGATTTGGCGACCCCACCGCGGCCGGCCTACATGGCTCTGGCGGCCGCCAGGGTGGAGTGCCACCTCGGCTTCCCGTCTTTTCTGGTGTCCTCTGGTATCTTCTAGAATGTTTTAGTCCACTTTTCGGGTTGAGTTACTTCACGGTCAAGTCTTGTCTTCATATGTCTTGTATATTCCGGAACTTTCTCCATTCTTCTCTGCAATTATCTATCAAGTCCCTGGAAAGTCACAGAATACCAAAACTCATGGAATTATGTTAGTTAGACCCCTAGACTTATGTTTGGTCTTTAACTTGAGCCCTTATTTCATGTTAATTAACTTATAATATTATGCTATAACAGGTGTCAACACGCATCACCTTCAGGAAGATCAAGGTCGATGGTACCAGCAAGAGTGGTAACAGCTGCATCCACCTCAAGGAGCTCCTCATCCATTATCCCGAGATGCTCGTCGGCAAACCCATCCACAACGGCAAAGAAATGGGCAACTCGGCACAAGATGATGGAAGTAAAAGAGCGAAGCTCTTCAACAGCCTCCCCAAAGACGTCTCCAACAAAGAAGCGAAACGATCGGGAACCCGGGAAGAAAGTCCCTCCAGGACACACCATGATCTTCAGGAAGGCGAATAACCTCCAGCAGGGGATACACAAATCGCCAGAGATCGGAGAACTTCACGCGAAGAGCAGAAAGAGCATCCCTCTCCGATTGAAGCTCGGCCGACAACTCAGCAATAGTGGCCGCCTGACCAGAATTGGTTACCCGAAGACCTGGAGAAAACAGAAAGACAAGTCAGAAAAGAAGACTTGACAGATAAAGCGAAAACAACTCAAGAGGATAAGCAAACACACCTTCAACCTCCTGAGTAACCTTAGCATAGGACTCAGTCAACCCTTCAATAGTAGCAGAAGAGTCCTGGAGCTGAGTACGAAGGTCCCGTTCAATCCCCTGAAGACGAACAACCTCAACCCGCAAGGAGTCACATTCTTGAGCAGGAAGGAATACGGGGAGGTCATGCACAAAGGACTACAAACAAAGACAAAAAATCGGGTCGACACGCCTCAAAAAGAAAGAAAGAGAAAAGTCAAGAAAAAGAACCCTGGTACATACCGAACCGTTGATCAAAAGCGAGAAGGCGCCGGCAGTCCGGAACGCCGCGGACAGGGCAGCAACCCGAGAAGCCAAATCAAACTCAGAAACAACAGAGTCTGCAAGAGCCCTCAGGTCAAAAAGAGAAGGATCCTGAGGAGGATCAACAGCAACTCCACGAACAGGGGAAGCCGAAGAAGAAGAATGGCCACCCGCAGGACGATCAGAAGAACCCGGAGAAGTAATTTCAGAGAACTTCACAGAAGGACGCCTGCAAAACAACCCCAGCAGTATAAGAACCCTCAAGAATCAACGGGGAGAAAGAACTTGCAACAAGTGTACTCACCGGAAAGAAAGACGAGGACGAGGAGGCAAGCCAGAAGAAGGAGGTTTCACCTCAATGGCCAAATCAGGAACTTGGCCAGAAGCCTCAGAAGCCTCAACCTGTAGAGACGGCAAATTACAAACAAACCCAATAAGGCTACAAGACCAAAAGAACCCGGTAATCAAAAGTAAAGATGAGACCTTACGGATTCCGGGCAAGAGACTCCACCTGCTCCTCAACATGCTCAAAAAGCAAACGCGAGGCACCATCTGGAAAACAGAGAAACAGGTCAGCTTATATGGAAAAAGAAAAGGATTGACAGGAGATCAACCCCCTCACCTATAAGAACATTACCTGTGGGCTCCAGCAAAGAAGCCTGAGAAGCAGAAGAGCGAGTCCTCTTGGGTGTCAAGGTAGCAACAAAAGCAGTGGGCTCCTCAACAGAGCGCTCCCGTCGCTTGCGACCTATAAGGGCAAGCACCCGAGGATCTGGAGTAAAGGGAACATACGAAGCACCCCCAATACTCATGCTAGGAAGGGATTCAGACTCACCTGGAACAGCAGAGACAGCAGGCACCGTAGCAACGGTCACCACAGCAGCCTCAGAGTAGTTCCGGCCAAGATGCTGAAAAGATCAGAAGAGTCAGAAAGAACCCTAAACCGGCAAATACAACACAAAGAAAGTAAAAGAACTCACAGCTGGAGGAGGGTTGTCAGCAGAGTACTCAACAACCCGAATCGGAGTCATCAGTACATCCTTCAGCAAAGAGCGAAGGGACACCATCAGCTCCGCCTCAGGCAACTCAGAGGCATCACCACCAACACGAGAGGGATCCTCAGGACCAGAGTACTCAAAGCCAAGCATCTCCCTCGCCATCAAAGGTTGAACTCGACGACGAAGAAAACTGGTGACGATTCCAGCACCACTGAGGCCGCCCTGCTTCAAGATCTTGACACGGTTGACGAGCTCAGCAACCTCGGACTCATCAGGAGAGTCAACCTTCAGGCCCTCAGGATCAACAGGACTCATCGAGTCATAATCCATCAAGGCAGGGGGAGGATTGTTTACATAAAACCATCCAGAGCGCCAGGCCCGAAAATGTAATCGGGGAGCTCATAATCAAAAGAAAGCACCCTTTCGACCGGGCGGGCCGATAGAAACACACCCAAGAGAAGAAAGATCGCCCCATGACGAAGGCGGAAGAAATAGCGAAAAGAGCTTCGTAGAAGGAGGGATGCCTATGAAGGTCTCACGTGCATGAACAAAGATAGAAAGAAGAAGAACCCCATTGGGGGCAAGATGAGAAAGAGCAATCGAATAGGACTGCAGAAACTCATGGAAGAAATCTGAAGCAGGCAAGCAAAGACTGGCATGAACAAAGGAGAGAAAGAGGACAACCTCGAGAGGGCCAGGAGCGGGAAGATGATGCCCGGTGGGGAGCCTCCAACCAGAGAGACTCGAGGAGGAAGAAGCCGGCGCCGCTCCAAGTCCTCAAGATCTCCGGCGGCGACGGAAGACTCCGGCCCAGATCTTCATGGCCGCCTCCACCTCGGGGAACCATTTCCGCCTTCCCCTTAAGGCTCCCGGAAGACGAGCTCTTCACCATAATGGAGAACGGCGGCGAGAACGGCAGAGGACAAAGGGTGCAACGACAATGGTAGGGAGCAGTGGCGGCGCAAGGGGATTAGGGCAAGGAGGATTGCTAATCGCGGATGCAAATGGCAGGCGGAGGAAAAGAAACGGCCGTATCCAAGTATTTATGGAGAGGGATTTTCCCACCCATTACAGAACAAAACTCTCTGTAACGGGAGCCTTTACAACTTCAAAATTAATTTGAAGTGACAACGACACTCCTTTTTATGCGGAACAGTACAACAGACTGACACAACGGTCGGAAACCTCAGAAGAAGAAAAGAACTCTTCAAAAAATGCCAGCAAGCAGCGCGGAAAACATCCCGGAGCACAGATCAAGACAAAGACAAGTCGATCAAATTAACAAAGAAGAACCCGCCAAGAAGACAGAAGAACCCTGGCCGATGTCGCAACAGCCCAATAGAAGAAGTACCACACGGAAAAAGAGAAACAGTCAAAATCCCGGAAAAAATGAAGAACCTCTAAGAGCTCTATCTACAAAAGAACTCTTAGACGCTCGGGGGCTACAGGATACCCGGGCACGATTTTTTCAGAAGAGCTCCGACGACGATAAGAACTCGAAGACGGAGGAGAAGAACTCGAAGACCTTCCAGCTCTTTGTACCAAAAAGCAAGAAGCTCGGGGGCTACACCCTACGGGTGCACTTTTTTCAGCAAAGTGCACACCGTATGAAGACAACAAGGACCGCATCAAGGCCGCACCCGAGAAGAGCAGATAGCTCTCATGACTCAAACCTGAGATGCTCGGGGGCTAGCGGAGCAAAACTCTCCTTTCAAAAAAGAAGAACTCCGACGATGGGAAGAACTCGAAGACGGAGGAGAAGAACTCAAAGACCTTCCAGCTCTTTGTGCCAAAAAGCAAGAAGCTCGGGGGCTACACCCTACGGGTGCACTTTTTTCAAAATTGCACTCCGTAAGATGATCTTGAAGACCATATCAAGGCCTCGCCTGAGAAGAGCAAAACAACTCTCATGACTCGACCTTGAGATGCTTGGGGGCTTGTGGATACAGGGATCACTAAAGAACTCTACCGAAGTTGTTCACGGGGTTCTATCCTAGCTGCGACCCGCCACGAACAACTCCCGAGAAGGCAATGGAAGCATAGCTACGGTGACTTACGTTGTAATTAGGATAGAACACTAGTCGGGTTACCTTGTTTAGAGTTCGGATGTTCGGTTCCTCTACGAACAACCCTCTCTCAGATCCGACTAGGATCGTAGCGAGTTCCTTGGCCCCTTGGACTATAAAAGGCGGCCAAGGAGCACCTCGTAGAGGAGAGCATCGAACATACAGGACACGAGCTTGGCCACGACCAAGCGCTATAAGCTTCATAGCTGATTCCCGGCTAACCCCATCAATCAAAAAAAAGGGCTCACGCCGGCGGGCGTAAAGGTCTTTACTCGATCCTTGATCGAGGGCCCGAACCAATATAAAACTCCGCTCTCCATGTCACCGCGCGCAACAAACCGTCGGGCTCCGGGTTCGTTGAGGCCCGAACAAACTGCCCGGTTCACCCCGTGGCAGGCTCTCGATCGTAAAACATCGACAACGATCTTCCGCTAGGATTTAAGGTGTGGGCGCTATTCCGAGCTAGGGCGTCGCGTGGATCCACCCTTGGAATTTGACCTCCGTTACGGTGGTCGGGGGTTGCCTTCTTTTGGTCGACTTCTTTTAGGTGAAGCGCCAATTCGGGCTATTTGTTCATCTCCCTTAGGAGGCATGCGGCTTTACTCTTGGTGACTTGTTTTGGTTGAAGCGCTTGGTAGCCGCGTTTTTTTGGTGACCTTTCCTTGTTGGTTGGTCCGAGTTCTTCTCGGGCTTGGTCTTCTTCTTGTTGAAGTGTCGAGAGTTGTTATTACGTTCGCTTCTTCTCTATCGCCTTGAGTTCCTCGATTATGGATAGAACCTTCCTCGAGTTGGCTTATGTGCCGAGTTTTTCGATTTCTTCTCCTTGCATGGTCATCGGTTCGTAGGTTCCCTGGTCCCAATACTCTTTTAACGATGTATGGTCCTTCCCATGGGCTGAGCAATTTGTGCTTGCCTTACGTCTTTTGATTTCTCTTGAGTACTTGATCTCCTGGGTTGAGGTTTCTTGGACGTGTGTGTTGACGGTCACTAACGACACATTTTTAACGTCAACATTCTACCAATAAGGGGTTGAAACTATACCTTACTACACACATATACATTTATTATTGACATAATTCCACTTGTAGTGTCCAAATTCTTATTGTGCAGATTTATATAAGAAACAAGTGGAATTTATACCAAAAGGCGCCTCCCCGAAAGCGCATTCCTAAGAACATCAAGCCCAAGGGAGAAATGGACCAAACACGCAGAACGGGCCGAGCAAACACCGCCACACAACTTTTCAAGCCCAAACACGCCACCTGCCAAGGCCCGCCCGAAGAGCCTGAGCAGTGCTTGCGCGCACCACTGTGCGCCCCCGCACCCATCCCGAGGCGGTTCGAGGCCTGGTTTGGCGAGGCGGTACATTACCTTCCATAACTGGCTATGCCAACGTTGGATGGTCGGTTCAAGCAGATTTGGAAGGTGCCCAAGGACGGTTTTGACTCCTTCCATATGGGGAGGGACATTTTCCAATGAGCACCCTCTCCTCTACCTATAAAAGGAGGCCCTCTCCCCCTCATTGAAGACACACCTCACAAGAAAGCTACTCTCTCCTCTCCACTTCTTCTTCTTCCTCCTCCTAGTAGGATTAGTAGTTTAGGATGTGGAGCTAGGCAAAGCTACCAAGGAGGGCTTGGCTCCTTGGAAGATGGATTCCGGGAATAAATCTTTCTATGGTATTCTTCCAAAGCCTTGCTCTTATCTTATCTTGGTTGTGCATTAGGATTAGAGTCTTCATGTTATTTCTATACCTCGTGATTTATCCTATGATCTAACATGTTGTTCTTGACATGATCATGACACATGAACTAGTCTATAGTTTCTATGTCGTGATATCGTCATATAGAACTTTATGCTTAAACCATTCATGCAATATAATTGGGTAGTGTCGGGATTGTCTTTGAATGGCGGTTCGTTGTGTCCTTCGGGCTTGCTTTCGTCCTATTCCGTCCATCCGTAGGGTGGGGCCATGGGGACATGAGTAGTGTCCTAGTATGCGGGGCGTGGTGTCCCGGATGCCGGTATCCTTCAAATATGAGTGCATGCCACGGTTGAGGGGGTAGGCGGCTTGGTCGTGACAAGCCTTGACCGTCCCTTGAAATCCCCCACGTTCGGTGTGTCTTTGTAGGAGTTCATAAATGCCTTCCATAGGGCGGATGCTCGAGAAGGTCTCCCTCGTCCATTTCATTCTCGCCTCCGACCTCCCGCTCATGCGTGTTGCCCGACTATCAACCGGTTCTATGCACGACCATGACTAGAATCAGATGCTCCACTAAGGTCTTTCTTTATTCCTTATTTATCTTTATCCTTGAGTTTGGCTTGAGTGAGTGTGTCAAGTTATCCCTTTACCATTCCTTTATATCCCCTCGTTATGAGCATTGGTCCATTACATAGTCATGTTATCCCTGTTCATGTCTCTATTAGATCCTTTTCCACCATGCCTTCCTTTGGGAAAATATAAATAACGATACCACGAATACTTCCGGGTGAAATGCTACAATGATAGATCCGCGGCGCTTGCGGATGAATATCTTCTTAGGCAAGATCTATCACCGTTGATGTGCCTAGTGTTATCACCGACATGGTGGTTTCACTTAGGAATGTCAACGGCGCATTTCTAGCGCCGTTATTGGAGATGGGTTCTAAACCTGTTTCTAGTGATTGCGCTTAAGAAATGCAACGAAAGTGCTCTTGTCATAATGCCTTCTTACTCCTTGCGATATCTTGCGTTACGGAGGATTGCATTCGATCCGACTTCTTACTCGCATCGATTTCTTAGTTTTTTTTTTTCTTTCTCCTTCTCCTTCTTCAAATTGCTCGATCCTTGGAGAGCTCCATATGAGGTCTGCCGGTAGAATGGCTTTTGATCCATAGGTTAGGAAGAAGGGTGAGTAGCCTGTTGCTCTGTTGATTTGAGTTCTTAGGCCCCAGACGACTTTTGGAAGTTCTTAAATCCATTTTGCACCGTAGTCTTTGAGTTCTTCATATAGTCTTGGCTTTAGTCCGGCAAGGATGAGTCTGTTTGCTCTTTCGACTTGTCTGTTAGCCTGAGGATGTGCCACAGAAGCGTAGTCTATCCGTATGCCACAATCTTGTGCCCAATCTTCGAATTCTGCTGCTGTGAACGGTGATCCGAGGTCAGTGATGATCCTGTTGGGCATCCCGAATCTGTGCATGATCTCTTGGATGAACTCGACTGCCTTGGTGGAGCTGAAGGTGACCAATGGCTTGTATTCTATCCATTTGGTGAATTTGTCGATGGCGACGTAGATGTATTCGTATCCTCCCTTGGCTCTTTTAAGTGGTCCGACTTGATCCAGTCCCGGCCGACGAAAAAAGGCCATGATGGTGGTATGCGTGATTAAGTTGTGGTCGGCACATGCGCGCTTGTCTTGCGAACATCTAGCATCCTTTGCATCTTCGGACGAGTTCTTCTACGTCTTTGAGAGTCATTGGCGAGTAGTATCCGGTTCTGAATGCTTTTCCCACGAGGGTTCTTGACGCTGCGTGGTTTCCACAGCATCCAGAGTGGATTTCTTGTAGGATGTCCTTTCCTTCTTCAGAGCTTATGCATTTGAGTAGTACTCCTGATGATGCTGCTCTCTTGTAGAGCTTGTCTCCGATGAGCACGTAGTTCTTGCTTCTTCTCAAGATCCTTGTTGCTTCATCTTTGTCATCGGGTAGCGTCTTGTTCTTGATGAAGTTAATGATGTCTTCGATCCAGGGAGTTGTTCTGCGACCTGGAGAGATTATCATTACGCCGTTTAGGGCTGATTGCTCCATGCTGTCTTCTTCTGGGTTCCCTTTGATAGATGGTTTCAAGAGCTCTTCGACGAATACTCCTGGTGGGACTTGTGCTCTGTCAGATCCGAGTTTGGCTAGCACGTCTGCTGCCACGTTCGCATCCCTGAGCACGTGTAGGATTTCTAGGCCTTGGAAGTTCTTTTCCAGCTTGCGCATTTCTCACAAAGATAGAGGCCCATGTTGTCCTTTGTGCGGTCCCCATCCTTGTTGACTTGATTGATGACAACAGCGGAGTCGCCGTATACTTGTAGTCTCTTGATTCCCAGAGTTCTTGCTATCTTGAGGCCATGGATGAGTGCTTCATATTCTGCCTCATTGTTTGTAGCTTGCCACATGATTTGTAGCACGTACTTGAGTTGTCTTCCTTCTGGAGATATGAATAAAATCCCGGCTCCCGCCTCCCCTAGCTTCAATGATACATCGAAGTACAAGTTCCAATGCTTCTTG
>JADLZK010004921.1:0-36289 GCA_015847255.1 Hyparrhenia diplandra | reverse complement strand
CCATCTTTTTCTGCATCGCATCGATTCTCGTGCTTTCGACGGTCTCGCCAGCCGGCACCGCACACGCCGAACGCCGCGCTGCTATCGCCGGAACGTGCCGCGCCGCGTCATCGCCGCCGAACAAGCTCCGCCCGGCCCCCGACTCAACCGCCAGAGCCCCCGGTCACGGTGAGCTTCTACACGCGTTCGAACCTTTGCTCGTCCCGCTTGCGCCACAACGGGCGGAACGCCGCTTGTCGCCGGTGAGGTCTACCTTTACCGCTCGCCGCCGGTAGCCATCGGTTAGAGGTCGGTTTGATCAAGTTTGTGAGGATCGAGTCGCCTAAGTCTCTAGAGGAGGTAAAAGTGCTTGGTTTCGCCGAGAACGCCGGGCAGAGCCGCGAAGCGCCGCACCGCCGGCGGTCCGCCACCGGCCGCCGGGCGATGGTGCCACCGTGTCCTGTGGTGTCCGGTTTTGGGTGCCAACGCAGCGCGACCGCGGGAGTAGATAGGTGAAGACCGCTGCCGGAGACCTCGCCGCCGGGCGAAGCATGCCGCCGGCCAACGCCGGCGGCCGCCGCGTCGCCGCTGGCCGGGCTGCTGGCCGTCCGCCATCAGAAGCAAAGAGTCGGGCCGCACAAAGGCCGCCGCATGTGGTGATGGGCTGAATTAAGCCCGGGGGAAGGTTTTGTTTTAAAATGTTTTATTTATTTTCCCGAAGTTATGAATAGTGCCGATTCTTGGTGAATTTCATATCAATTCAAATGCTTGTTCAAAAAATTCTAAAAATTTTGTAGAGCCTTCCCCATGAGTATATGTGTATATGAAAATTTTGAAACTTTGATTTTGAGTAGTTTTTGCATGTTTTAAAATACCATCTTTAATTGAAAAATGCATCTTCCATGATTTTTATAAAATAAAAATATTTATTCAAAATCATGAAAATTTATTTGGTACTGTTTTATGATGTTACCTACTTGTATAAAAATTTTGGAGTCATTTTTGAAATGTTTTTTATGCTCTATTATTTTATGTGTTTAAATATAATGTTTAGTGTAGATTGATTTAGGTTTTGTGTGACTTTTATGTTGTTTTGTGAAACTTGGATCATATATCACAATCAAATGGTCCTTGAGAAACTCCTTAGGCAATGGTGATGATATCTTTAGAGTAGTTCAACAAGTTGGTTTTGTTGGGTTGCAACTTTAGCGTGAAGGAAAGTTGTACTCAAGTGTTTATCATTTCATGCATCATGAAGCATCATGTTTACCATTCCATCATGTTAAGCAATGCATCATTATTATGTGTAGTGAACGAGAGTGATGTGGTTTACTTATGACGGCTTTGAGAAGGTGCATCCACCCGATGTGTTGATGTCAAGTGTGACGTGGGTGGTCCTAATAACTTAATCTAACTTTTCTCAGAACATTGTGCAAGCCCCTATTCATTAAACCCTTTCCTTTGATATTTTTAAAAGTTTTATATCACTTATGTCTATGCTATGTTGCATTAAGTAATTAGAGTTGAGTGATAAATCCCACTGCTGCATTCCTATCCTTGTTTATTCCAAATACCATCCTCGATAACCCGTTTACTCTCGAAACTACTTAGTGATGCTTTTAGCCCTCGCATAATTAGTTGCTTTTTCATCAAAATGTTTTATTTGAGGAGATGGTACCGCTTTTCGAAAGAAAGAGAAGTAGTGATGAATCTCGAGATTGGACTTAATGAGGCGAAAAGCCAAGGATACCTATAGTCAGGTTGTCCCGCGGTTGGATCGTTTTAAGGACCACTCCATGGTTGGCCAGAGTGAATCAACGGTTGAACGATATTGCGCCCGAGACCTTATCAATGGCACTGGATCGGCACACCCCATCGGCCGACCCTAACTAGCCACATACCCAAGAAGCTTTTAGGGATCTCTGCGGAGCCAAATCAGAATGGCAACCAATGCGACCGAGTGAGATGGCGAGTAGCGTGTGCACCCACCCCATCGGGTCAAACCGCATTAGGACGGGGTAGGGGAGGTGAGCATCAGGCTCGGTGGCGCAGGCTCAAGCTCGCTTTGGACAAATCTGAAAAAGGTTGATATATGCAAGCTTAAGTGCTACATATGTCGATGGTTAGGATCCCCTTACCTAGGTATAATTGGTTCATGAATCGCCGTTGTTTCTGAGAAGTTTGGCCGACTCCCCTCGACCTTCATCGTAGTAATTGATGGAACATGATTTTTTTGAAGAAAGAAGGTTGGCTTTTATCTAAGAAGTGATTGCTCTAGTATATAATCACCTAGATTCTATGATATACTAATATGAGTTAAAATATTGAAAAATAAGGATTCACTCTAGTAAGCTTTTCCGCAAAAAGAAAGTTCTTGATTCTTGCTAAAGCCTTACCTTAACTCCTAAGACCAAAGATTCTCAGTCTTCTCCTATTTTTTCTTTAGTCGGTAAGTCTTGCTGAGTACTCCCGCACTCAGGTTGTTAACCCTTGCTGCGTGTGTTGACTCGCGTCATAACTGCTATGTCGGTGGGCACGACATGACCGGTTGTCTTCTAGTCTACTCAGCTTTTCGCAAATTAATTGCTAAGTTTACTCAAATGTAACTTACTCACATTTTGTAAAATTAATGTTATTATTCTTCCGTGCTCGATCTATATTTTTTGTAACAAATGTTGTAATATTGTAGCTTACCTTTGTTGATCCCGGGTATGAGTGGTGTAATCGGGCTCGCTGACACCTCGACAGGCTTCTTAAGTTATTGGGTGCATTCCCGCACCGGCCGTGAGGTCTTGGGACAATGACAAAGCCGGTGGCCCTCGTAATTAGGAGGTTCCCCTACAGTAATGGTATCGCAGCTCATACTTAGGGACCTCCACAATATTACTTTTTTGAAAACTTCAAAATGATTTTTAATCTAAAAAGTTTTTGAAAGTAATAACTTAAAATGATTTTCTTCCTTTCCTTATGCTTACGGAAGCTTTCATGAAGATTTTTCCGACGCAGTCAAGTAAAAGATTTTAAGAAGTTTCATGTCATCTTTTTTAAGAACAACTAGGAGTTAACTTCACCGACAATGTTCCGCTAAGTGTTTTTCAACATTTCAAGGTGCAAGAAGATAGTATATAAAGTAAAGCCTCTATATCTTGCTAACATGATGAAGACAGAGCGTACTTAACGCTAGAAGACGCATAGACCCAGTATGCATCATATCCCATATAATGTTGATTTTTCCTCCTTTGTTCTGACAACTATTCTTCTTTATTATTCTTCCGCATCGGGTCTATATTTTTGTAACAAATGTTGTAATATTGTAGCTTACTCCTTTGTTGATCCCGGTATGAGGTGTGACTCCGGCTCTGACACTCGACACAGCTTCTTAAGTTATTAGTGAGATCTCCCCGCACCTGCCGAGGTCTTTGGGACAATGATGTGCGGGTGGGCCCGCTGCACTAGGGAGGTCTCATAATTGGCGGAGCCTAACTGCGTGGAGTCGACAACCATCGATGCTGCGGAGAATTTAAGGGTCTTAGGGTAAGCCCGAGACGGTATAATCAACGCACATCCTCCATTCATTATTCTTCTTTCTTACAAGGACCGGATTAGCTGTTCCATCAGATATACACTCGCGAATAAAGCCGCTACAGTCATAGCAATCTAGTTACTTCCTCGCTTTAATGGCAGCGGATTTTTCTTTATTAAACGGGCGTGATTTCTCTCGAAGCGCACGCTTGGCCGCCGGGCTTGACACGAGGGCGGTGCTCGATCCGCCCGAGGTACCCCGCATATCGCCGGTTTCCACGCAAAAATGCTCACGCATTCCCTAAGAACCGGACGAGCGTGTCTTCCCTATTTCGGGTCAAGATTCACGCCTATCTTTCGTCGTCTTGGAGGGTCTCCTTCCACCACTGGATGTCTTTGGTATCCGATGGCTTAGTGGTCTTCTCTCCCCGCTTCCGGCAGGTATCTCGAGGTCGGAGGGGTTCATCTTCTTTGCGTTCTGATCACCTCCTCTTGCCGGACCGACTGATGAACTCCGCTTGTCGAGGCCCTCCTTCTCGCAGACATAGCCAGGCGTAATGGCCCCGCATGAGAGGACCCCTTTCTCCTCGCAGGGGATCTTGAGATGAGGTAGCCGTGAAAGGGACCGCCATGAACTTGGTCAATCCCGTCCGTCCGATGATTATGGTACGGTACGACGACTAAGTCGGCGACGACGAAATTCATGTGTACCGATGCGCTGGAAGAAGGCCGCCTAACCACACTAAGCGCCACCGCCCAAGAGGGGGACGACTCTCCGGAGGATCCCCTCAACGGTGCTCAGATGGCTTGAGGTCGCCCTTCGTGATGTCCGTGGCTTTCATCGAGTTCCGGAACAAAGATGTTCAGCGCCCTTCCGCCGATGAGACCTTCGGCGGCAGCGCCACCGGGCCGAGGACCAGGAATCGCCCGGTACGCGTTGTTACACCACCGGGTCGTCGACTGGGTCGGGCTATGACCCGCCGGAGAAGGTAGGCCATCGGGTCCGCATCCCCTCTGTCTTTGACGGTCAGACATTACGGCGTAGATCTTGCGATCCCCGCCCCACCGCAACCGCAGTGTCCGGCCCATGATCGTGAACGACGGGCGTTCTTCGACGCAGTAGCTGCCTAGGGTCGGCGCCCCGTCCTGCTTCTTCTTCCCGTTGTTGCGGGCAACTTTGGTGCTTCCTCCGACTGCCGTCGGCGATCTTGAGCTTTTTCCGCTTCATATCACTGCATTGAAGTGCTTCACACTCGCCGCACTATGGTTCAAGTCCGTAACGCGGGCACTTGCCGTAGAAGCTTTTGGATCGATCTCGCCAGTTGAGCGCCTTCTTCTTGCCTCCGGTCTTGACATTTTCGACACCAGCTCCCCGACGGTTCCGATCACGACGGGTGTCGCGCGCATAGTTGCCGCTGGTTCCTCTCCGGCCACCGACGCCGCGGAGTCATCAAAGGCGACATCGTGACGCTTGTCGCCACGCTTATCGCCACGTGGAAGCATCACGGCGGGGGAATACACGGCGGGCGCAGTAACCGTAGTCTTTGTGAAAGACGCATCGCCTCATCTTGCCCGGCGAACCCTCGCACGCACATCCGCAGCTTTTGGACATGGTTGTGATCTTGACCTATGGAGTTTCTTCCGCCTCTTCTGGCCAGCGCTACTATTGGAGACAAGGCCTGCGGAATGCGCCGACGCACTCGCCGATATCCGGATCGCCAGCGCATCCTCGAACGCGGCAGCGGATGTACCCCCGAGCGCTCGTTGCCGCAGGCGCTAACCGCTCCGTGTCGCATACCGGGATTGCATTTCGCACGGACTTGTAGGTGCCGATGAAGATATCCTGACATTCTTGCCACGGCGTAGGGGCCTCCCCTTCCCGAGGGCCAGGAGCCAGCGATTGGCCGCCGATCAAGGCTGGATCGAAGTAATTCGCCCATAACGCTTTCTTTACCGCCCGCCGACTGGATGCGATCTCATAGATCATGACCCGTGCCTCGGATCTGGTCGCCGAGTACTTTGAGAGGGCATTAGTGCCTTTGAAACCTGTGGGCCACCGACCCGCGAGATCCGGTAGGGTCGATTGTAGTGATCGTGGAGGTTCCCCGCCGTTCCCGCACAGATGTTGTACTCTTCACGCTGTTGATCTCGCTGCTCATGGAGCTCGTCTGGCCGGCGGTGATGCGTAGCGCAGCATCTCGCAATCTCGGCGTGCTGGGGACGAGGCCGGGGACGCCGTTTTCGACCCGGGCGGACGCCTGGGTGGTTAACCACCCGCGCGCCACAGCCGGAGCACCGCGCACTACCCCTACCCTCGCCAGCCGACCGTCTTTGGCTTCGGGGCTTGCCCCCACCGCTGTGCTGCACCGGTGGTGGCTCCGCATACAGGGCACGGGACGGGTTTGCCCCCCATGGCATCGAGGACGCCTCTTCCTCGCCTCGGTGTTACGACTTTTGGCGATGACGCCGGGCGAGACGACCGGCGCGGGCGCTGATGAACTCGAGACGGGATTGAGCCGAGCGGGTGGCGAGATGTAACTCCCCTGACATCTTCTATTGTGGCGTTCGCCGCATTAGAGAGCCGCCGCCGTGGCGATGTTCTCGCTCTCGCATCTTGTGGACCGGAATTCCCGCCACCTCATCGAATTGAGATCGAGATTCCTCGGGAGAGTCCCTCGCCAACCGAAGCCTCCCGTAGAATCGCCGGCCGAGCCTCGAGCAAAGAACGCTCCCCGCTCCGCTTGCCGGGCGGCGTGCTCGACGGGCGCGGCGCCCTCCCCGAAGCGCGCGGAGTTCTTCGGTCTCCCCCGCCAGCGGGTGCCGAATCCTCGCCGACGAAGATTTCCCTCGCCGCAGTCTCCTGTGGAGCGGTACTCGGTCGACATGCGTAGTCGTGAAGCCGATCTCGAGCTCCACGATCCTCGAGCACGGTAGTAGTGGCGCCGGACGAAGTCGAGGCGGTAATGCCATCACGGAGTTCAAGCCTTCTTCCTCCTCCCCGGTGCCCCCAGGACGGAGAGCCCAGCCATGCAGATGGGTCGCCGCTTGTTCTCCACACGGCCTCGGGTATGTTGGGGCCGATGAAGTCAGGGGTCCAGGACGGTCTTCCGACTACCCTAGAGCCCAGCGGCTCAGGGCGACTACGGACGACGAAGTGGACGACCCGCCCCTCGGAGTAGAGGTGACGGCCGCATCTTGGCCGAAAGACAAAATGACCAGACCGCTTCTCCCCCATGAGCGCCGGGCAGCCCGCGGTCGCGGGTCGACGTTGTTCCCGCTTGCGTAAAAGTTTACGAGCCGAATCGACCAAAGGAGTAGACCTCACTGCACCGATCTTGATCTTGTCGGTCGCCAGGTTGTCGACATCGGGACGGCCCGCGCGGTACGCATGAACGGATGAGTGAGCCTGATCGGAACCCAGCCGCCCCGACTCTTGGGTTGAGTCGGTGTCACGCCGCAGCCGCAGAGATGCCTGCGCATTGATCCGGAAACGGCGCAGGTTGTCGACGCCGAGCATGGCGCCGCGAAACCCGCACGAAGGCCCCGAATTGATGTCCTCCATCGGGTCGACCGCATGGAGTCGTGGAAGATCACCATCTTGTTAGCCATGGCGCTCTTCGCGCACACCCCTACCCGGGCGCTGCTAACCGGCCGCCGGTTTATCGGCCGATAGTCTAGCGTGGGTATGCCCGCTAGTAGATTGAGCGGTTAGGGATGCGCGGAGATGGCTAACGAGACGTTAAGCGTAACGAGCGAAGGACAAAACACACGGGTTTTACCTGTGTTCGCCGCCTTTGATGGCGTAAAAACCACGCCCCCGCTTTAGTTGTATTGATTGATTGGGAATTATCTCCCCCTTTGGGGGATCCTCGCTTCTCCTTATATAGTCCGGGGAGAGTGGTTACAGTGTCGGATCCGCCCCGACAAGAGCTATCCCGACGGTTACAATAGGGAAAGTGTATAGTGATTACGATTGAACTATACTAGAAACTATCTTGACGCACCAAGTTTAGGGGCATCTCCGATAATCTCGGCCCTTCTCACTAAGGGCTTCAATCCGCCTGCCTGGCCTACCCGAGGCCTAACCCAAAGTGACCCGTGAGGGGATAGGGGTTTATCCCCCCACACATAGTTCACACATTAATAAGATAACATGAGGGTAACTATACTTTCAGTTCAACGCATTGCAATATGAATATAAAGACTTGAATATTGAAAGGAACTCCATAATAATATTAATATTACCAAAAGATCCTTCCAAGGAGACAAGCCCTCCTTGAAGCTCAACCTTGCTCAATGCTATCGGGCTTATGCTCCCCGCCGCCGATCCCGACGAGTGCAACACGAAGAACTTACTACACCGTGCGGATCCTACACCCTCGCCGCGTAAAATGCACCACAACCTCCCCCGCTTCCGCTGCTCCAAAGATAACGGCCGCACCATCCCTCGGCCTCTGCACCGATGCCCGCCCCGGCGAGGCAATCGGGTTAGCCGCAGGGAGGAAGATGCGCCTTCGCGGCATTGTGCAGCCCGCACCGGTGGTTGTACAACACTCGACCGCCTCGGTAGCGAGCTCGCATTACTCCCACGCTCTTTCCAGTGGTGCGCCTATCGCCGGGCCGCCATGTCGTGCTTCCCGCTTCCCGCAACACCGCCCGGCACGGCCACCGTCGGGCGGCGCGGCGTTCCGCCTCAGAGAAGAAGGGCGTGCACATAACAGCGAGTGCATGCCCTGAAAGGCGGCTTGTTCCAGCAAGTCGAAGCGGCGGCAAGACGGTGCCACGCCTTCCGAACACAAGAACATGCTCGCCAAAGACGCCCGCTGCCGCCACGGCGAAGTATGGCAATGAGACTGCGGTAATACTTCGCTACGGTAGTACTCCGACTCCCAAATTTCCTCCAATCGATCCTCTTCGCGACCATGCCGACGCCGAGCCGCATCGCCCTGGGCAAACTCCCGCTGAAGGTTCTCCATGACTCGGTGATGCAAAGGCTGAGGTGAACATAGTCTCGCCAAGGCTGAGTAGTAGCCCCGCAGTACAAAGACTCCGTCCAAGGGATGCTCGTCCCACTGGGGGTCGCCAAGACACCAGCTTTCATCGGAATGTGGGCCCGCGCATTTGGTGAGGTCCAACATGGGATCTCGGCCGAGACCTTGGCTTAATTGAATCACGATCCTCGCAAGCATGTCACGTGGAAGGTTTTCCATGGCACGAAGGCGGGGGGGGCTTTTTTGTGCGGTCAAGACTGGTCACCGCCACCGGCGGCGGGAGGCTAACATGTGTTGGTGAGCACCAAGGGTGTCCAAACGCCAAGCAGCGTGGGATCTGGTGTCTTCCGCCCCCGCGCATCCGGGCGAGGTGTCCAAATGACGACATGACACGCGGAACGAAGTCCAAGGAAGTGGGCCTTTGTTTTTAGTCAAGAAAAGAAAAACTAACCCAATGCGGTCTGTACTAAGATAAACATTTTCAAACTATTACTACATGTTTTTCCATGACAAGATGATCTCAAATCAAAAAGTTGTAAACTATAAAGTTTCATGGATAGTTGAGAACTACAAATCGTATGTTTGGGGCTTGTCTATCCAAGTCACTTAAAACATTCAAATTTCAAATTTTCAATCTTTTGAAATTGAGACGTAGTTTTCCTTTACAAGATAATGTCAAATCAAAAAGTTTTAAGCTAGAGAGCTTCATAACTTAGCAAGATCGATTAATTCTTATTTTGGTTGTTTCCCATCCCATATAGTGCTAATGACATTGTTCTTGTTAGAAATCTCTCTCATAGATCCATAAACTTTATGAGACGGTAAATCTAGTGAATAATGTTACCAAAGATGTCGCAGCTGATGAATAAATGACCAATATAAAAAATATGTACATCTTAAGAAGCTATACAACTTTTGTGTTCATTACTTTTTCCGCTAAAATCATTAGATGCCCAAAAATGTTGTTTGAAGTTGTATTTTTGAAATCCAAATTTCAAATTTTTTTTTTGAGATCACACAAGATAACGCACATGCTCAACACGCACGCAAAACCCTACCACTATGAGCACCTTCAAGGATTGAGCCGACAAATCTTGAAGTTCACGGTCACCACGTAGCGCCACATTGCCGACGTAACGCCGCCACTTACATGCATAGCTAGAAAATCGCTTGAATAAATCCAGGATAAAGTGTCACACCCAAAGATTTGAACCCGGGAACATGACAAGAGTAAGGGCACTCCCAACCCCCGCACTCTATGGTAGAGTCTAATAAGGTCATTTATTACCTCTAATATCGTGGATTTGGAGTCTAAATAAGACTTGGAGTCTCGGTTATTCTCCATCTCTTCCATAAATATATCGCAACATTAGCGCCACATCATCAAATTACAATAAATATGAATGTAATAAATACGCTAGACTCTACTCCCTCCATCCCTAAATGTTTGTCTTTTCTCGCCTCCCGAGAAACTACTATCGGGTAATTATATATAAAAAATATATAAATATTTATGCTAAGTAATTAGTATCATCTGAAGATATTTTTTCTCTTTTTTTTTAATAAATTTATTTGTAAACATAAATTTTGCATGTATTTTGTACAAATCAAGTCAAACTTGTGGTAATTTAAAACCAACGATTTACGGCCAATTAGGGATGGAGGGAGTATGGTAGAGTTTGCATTGTGAGTGCTTTAATAGATGTACTCCTCCCGCTCCAAAAAGCTTTTGCAATTATGCGAAGCGTGTCTGGCCAAATTTTCTCAACTTTGACTAGATAGGCTTTACGTAGATAACATGTGCAACATTTATATCTCCAAATAAATTTATTAAAAAACTAGATTTAAAAGATCTTTCCGATGATTCTATTTTTACTTAGTATAAATATTTATATATTTCAATATATAATTGCCAAGAATTTAAAAACGTTGACTCCTCGAAAGCGAGAGAATTGCATGTTTTATGGAACGGAACGGAGGGAGTAACAAAACAATCTCTTGATAGAGAACCATTTTTTAAAAAAATAGAAAAAAACCATCACATTTGGACTCTACTACTACCGTATGAGGGAGAAAGACTATTCACAAGTTTTGACCACGTGTCTAAAAAGAAAAATTACTAGGTTCTTGAGTCTTTAGATTGAAGAGGCCCTCCACGTGATCCTCTCATGCCATGGCGGCGCAGAGCGCAAATGTCGCCCCTCAAGCAACTCCCGCTGAAAAGTTCTCCGATGGGTGGCTCGAGGCGCAATGCATGGCTTTCCTCCCGAGGCTCGAGCCACCCGGGGTCGGGAAATAATGGGACGGGTGCCCATCCTGGCAGATTAGTTGTACTCCCATCGGGTGTACGGAGTACTCCACCTTACATGTGGGGCCCGTGGCCGCTCTGGCCAGAGGTCGAGTGATGACATGACCGCCCATATAGGAGTAGGGAGTAGTAGTAGTACTACTACTACTATTTTTTCCATGACACGCTGATCATATCCACACACCTTGCATGCGATCCCAATCGGGCGTGTCCTACACACCTCGCCGCCAAGAGGGCGACGCCCGCCATCGTCACAGTGTCATCAAAGATCGATGCCTGGTCTCGATCGGCGAGGCAATCATTGACGGGCCGTACTGTGACGAAGGACGGATAGAGCAATAATTAAAAATCAATTTTATAAAATATATGAAATTTGACCTTGGACCAATAATAAAATTTATAGAGATTCAATTTTTGAGCCACTTTCATGTCCCATTAAGATTCACTTTAAAAAATCTAACTTTTTTTTTACAAGTGTGTACATGCCGCACACAAGCTTACTAAAAACTAAGTCACTCCTTGAAGCCGCTAAGAAAATCTCAAAGGCCCGGCCCATAAAGTGCAAAGGAGGGAGTGCAATTCCTTTAGTACCACATTGTTAGTTGAAGGTGGAGGAACCCACCTAAATATGGAAGTGTGAAATTTGTGTTAGAAAATTATTATGAGAGAGGAGGTCTGATATGGCATTCCTTTTATGAAGGAACTATGTGCTTCTTCATCAAAAAAAGTAGTGTCATGTGAGACCTCCTCTCTCTTCATAATTTTTTTAATTTAATTTATATAGATTTATTTTTTTGGCAAAGAACTTTCATAGCGCGAAGTTTCTTTTTGCCATATGGTGGGTAGAGTACCTTTCATTAATCTCTCGCTTCTTTTTCTTCCTTTTAAGCCATTATTAAGAGAAAAAGCACCTTTTTATGAAGGTTCAAATGAAGTTTTCATACAAAGCAAAGGCTAAAAATTACATATATTGGACAAAGATTTTGTCCCAAATAGGATAATGTTACAATTGGGACTAACTCCTCTTGTCCCGGGTCAACAATGGCCCGACTAAAGCTCCCGGATAGAAAGTCTGTGCTCTCCACTAGTGAAGTAACGTATATCACAAACTTATATAACACATCTCGCCATCATCATGCACCTAGGTAGGTACCCAAAGATCGGACATCAACCATCACGCATACAATACCAAAAGCTATCAAAATAAGTTTGTTTGATCGAGATCAACCATCTAGAGATTGAGGTAGCTATACACCGCATAAGATCGATCAATCGATTGAACACGCAGTAAAATGCCCGCAATGCAGACCGATGAACCTCTCTCGCACCCATCGCGATCCTACACTCTTCGCTATAGAACCTATACGAGATGTACATATTAAGAAGTTATACAACTTTTATGTGCATGACTTCATCTCACAAATCATTAGATGCTCCAAAAAATTTTGTCGGTTGTATTTGCCGAAATTAAAATTTCAAACGCTTTAAAATAACATGACAAAAGTAATAGCAAAGAAGAATACAATTTCTTGATACAACATTATTTCAAAAAAAAAAAAAAAAAGAAAACTATCACATTTGGAGTTACTATGAGGGAGAAGGACTAGTCACGTGTTTTGGCCACAGATTAAAAAAGAAAAAAAAAAATCGAAGTTCTTGCCCGGCGGCCTCGCAAGTAGCATGTCTCGCGGAAGGTTATCCACGGCATGGGGTCAACGGTCCGCGTGCCTTGGGGCAGCGTTGATAATGCGGGTGAGTTAAACACCGGGCGGGTTTGGGTGCACTCGGGCGCAGGGCGACATGACCGTTGCAAAATAAAATTTAGGCCCTCCTATTCCCGCGACACGCCCCGATCATATCCACACCCTTGCATGAATCCTATGCGTATCCTACACACCTCGGCCAGAGAATAGGGCCCACGCCCCCGCCAATCGCCGTTCGTCCCAATCCTTTGGCGCAGGCCGCGCAGTGTGTGTGTCACGCTACCGACCTCGCACCTGCACCGCTTTTTTTGACAACCACCTAAACCCATTGGGAAGACGAGAACAAAGACGACGCTTTTTTTTCCAAAGACTGCTCACAAATCATTTCAATCGCAATCAAAAATCCAAACAACACAAATTTGGAAAAAATATAACACAATGCATACTTAGGATCTTTCCAACATCATCCATACATATGATCGACAAATTTAAAAAGACCACTCTTTACTATTAACGACGCATAACCTCTCGACATCGCCAGGATCCTACACTCTCGCCGCAACTTGTACGACGGCCGGAATTCCGCCCATGCGAAATGCTACCGCACCCGCCTTGCCCTCTCGCAAAGAATGCCCGCCATGGCGAGGTTCCTGCGGGGCGGGATCACGTATTCGATGCCACACATTAATCAAGTCGCAGCCGCTAGCAACCCCTACACATTTTGGCGATTTTAACCGTAATGGAAGTTGTTGAAGGTCGCGACGCCCCTCGCCGCCTCGATCCTCGCCGATCTCCGCAGATCAACCGCCGGCACGGCCGGCGGCGGCGTCCCCCCGTGTTACCCCCTCAGAGAGCACAAGAGCAAGGACATACTTGGCGGCCTTATGCTCGACGCTACGGGCGCTGGCCAGTAGTATCGCGAGAGGCGGCGTGATCGTGTCACGCTGCTTCGATGAAGACGGCGATACAAGCCGCCTCGAGCACGCCGTGCTGCCGACGCGCCATGAGCTCGTTGATCGTGACTCACGCGATACCGCGCGCAGTAGTGGAAAAGCTCGCCGTGCCCCCGCCGAGTATAGCACGGGTCCAAAGTGGGATGCTCCGCCCCACTGGGGATCGCCAGACGCCGCTCATCTTCTCGAAAAGGCGCCGCAGACAAGTGGAGTGCCTCTATGGGATCCGCACAAACCTTGGCAACACGAATCGCGACCGTGCAAGCATGTCACGCTGAAGGTTTGCCATGGCGCGAGACGCCGGGCGTGATGGGGTTTTTGTTGGAAGCTCGAAAGCCGATCTAGGTGGTTTTGTGCGGCTAAGAGAGGTGACGAACAAATGCTTGGCTTAAGAGAGGTGAGCAAAAGAAATGCGGGTGTGTGGAGATGTAGGATTTTATGAGTGGGGCGTCTACAAGTAAATGGGCTAAGAGATGTGAACAAGAATAATGTGGGCGCCAGAGCCTGCCAAGGCACTTCTACGGGAGGTCGAGTTTACCTGACACACAACCCTGGAACGCCAAGGAAATCGAGCACGCCCGTAAGATTGCAAGAATCCAAAATCAAGAGAAGAGCAAATTCTAGCCGATTCTCGGGTGACAATTTAGGGCGCTGCTTTGATTATAAAGTCTATTTGGTTTAGATTCTAGATTTTAAAATCTAGAATCTACCAAACGGGCCTTACTATTTTGCTAAAGTGCAAAGGGCATGATGGAGTGCAGAAAAAAAATAGGTGAAATCAGATGCTAGAATCCCATGATCCAAACAACAAATTGATTTTGAAAAACCAACTAGAATCCGTGATTTTTAAAATCTAGAATCGATCCAAACGGGCCTAAATCTAGTAGCACCTCAAGACAAAAGGTGCCAAGGAGAGAGTTCAAGGGCGCCATTGCCGCGGGTCGCATGCGGCGGGAATCGCAGACATGAATATAACACGAAGAACTAATTACCACATATATACAAAGAACAAATACACAATAAAGTCAAAGTAGGGGAGAACCCTCCTCGCTATCTTCAAAAATATATATTTTCCTCGTTCAAAATAATTCATCATGTTGACTTTAAGACATCATGTTTGACCACTCGCCTTATTCAAATTATTTATACAATTTAGAAAAAAAATAAATTATTATTAAAATATCTCTAATAATAAAATAAGTCACATCAAATTGATGATGTTTATATAAAAAATTTGAATAAGACGAAGCCGTCAAACATGACATCTTAAAGTCAACATGATGAATTATTTTGAGACGGAGGGAGTACTACACAATAACACGTGATTTATTCATGCAAGACCACTACCTACTCATACCCACACCGCACTGCAAGAAGAACCTATGGCACTCAAATATGATCCTACACTCCTCGGGCGCAGTAATCGATTGTACGGGCCCCATACTCCCGCCAAACATCCATGAAGCCGCACCTATCCGGACCATTCCGCAGACCGATGCCACCGCCCCGGGCGAGGTACGCGTGGGCCGTGAGCAGAAGAAGTTTCCTCTCCGCATGGGGTATCACCAAGTTGCCGCCAAGAACACTCCCATTACCCGCCCGCTGAGCTTGGGTACGCCAAGTAGCATCTGTGGTGCAGCCATCGCCGGTCGCCTCGATCTCCCGCGAAAATCGCCCGGCACGGTCGCCGCCGGCGGGCGCCGGTGTTATCCTCAGGAGAACGAGCAAGGACACACTTGGCGTCTTATGCTCGACGCGCGCTGGCGCCAGCTGCAAAAGATCTTGAGCGGTGGCGCCGACGGCAACGGCCACCGATGAAGACGGTATACAAGCCGCTTTGAAGCACTTCCTGCCAACGGGCGGCGAAGCTCGGGCGATAAGACTCTCCGGAGCATCGCAGTAGTGGAAGGTCTCCCCAGCCGCGGGGATAAACCCCTATCCCTCACGGTCACTTCGGTTAGGCCTCTCGCCGCCCTGTGACGCGGATCGAAGCCCTTGGCGCCAGAAGACCGCAATTATCGGAGATCACGCCTAAACTTGGTCGCCAAGATAGTTTCCTAGTATAGCTCTATCGTAATCACTACATACATACTTTCCTATTGTAACCGATCAAGATAGATCTTGTCGGACCAGATCCGACCTGCAACCCCCGCCCCCTGACTATACAAGGAGGGCAACTCGAGGGATCATCTCCGATTCTCAATCAATCAATACAACTAAGCAGATGTAGGTTTTACGCCATCAAGGCGGTCGGAACCTCGGGTAAAACCCGCGGTGTTTTGTCCTTCGCCGTTCTGCTTAACGCCTTCGTTAGCCGCCTTGCACATCCCTAACCGCCACCCATACTAGCCGGGCATACCCCGTTAGACTATCGCCGGTAAACCGACGGCGCTGGCGCACTGCAGGGGGGTGTGCACGAAGACGCCATGGCTAACAAGATGGTGATCTTCCCTGACTCCATGGCGTCGACCCGATGGAGGACATCCAATTCGATGCCTGCTCGAACAACGACGCCATGCTCCGGCGTCAACAACTCTGCGCCGGTTTAGATCCACCCGCGCCGGCATCTGCTGCTCGCATCGGCACTGACCCCAACTTCGAGCCGGGGCCGCCGGACTCGATTAGCTCACCCATCCGTTCGCGCCGTACACGCGGTGCTTCGTCCACGACGCCGACAATCTACTGGCGACTTCACAAGCTCAAGATCGGGTATGAGTGGAGTCTTTCCCCTTTGGTTGATTCGACCATGTCGCCGCCGCCAACAGAACAACATCACCACTACACCTGCTGCCCGCCCGACCCTCCCGAGAAAACAGATCCGTCGAGGGCCATCTTCCCCGCCGTGGTCCGGTCGCCACTTCTACCCTCCGAGGGCCGGGTCGTCCGCTTCTCATCATCCGCTGGAGGCCGCGCCTCGGGCTCGGGATCGCTGGAGGACCCCTGACCCTACGACTTCATCGACGCACCAACGTATCAGCGAAGGTGCTCGCCGACAACCCGCGACCACGCGTCACAAGGCTGCTCTCTCCGATCCCGGAGGGCCGCAGGAGAGGAGGAGAGTACCGAGCTCAGGATGGTCAGATCGCTTCTTTGACTTCGGCCGACGCCACTACTACCGTGTCTGTGACCTCGATGGAGCCGAGATCGGTTACGACTCCACTGTGGTACCGCCTCCCTCGAGACTCCGCGGCGGAGGGATCTTCGCCGTACGAGGACTCGGCGCCCCTTGAGGGGAAAAACCAGGAGCCCGGCTGCCTCCCGAGGGACGCAACGCCGACGAGCGCCGCCGGGTAAGCGAACAGACGCCATCGCCAGCTCACCGGCGGCATCCGCCGGGCTTCCGGTGCTAGCCCGGGACTCTCCCCTGAGTCTACAAATTCAGCTTGATGAGGTGGCGTGAATCTCGCTCACAAGACGCCGGAGCGTAACATCGCCACGGCTAGCCGCTCTCCCCAGCGCGTAACGCCACAATAGAAGACGTCCGATACATCTATGCCACCCACGCCAGCCTAATCCCGGCCTCGAAGCTCATCTATGCCTCGCGACCTGGCCATTCGCCGGGCGCTATCGCCAAAGGAGTCGAACACCCAAGGCGAGGGAAGAGGCGCCCCTCCATGCCAAGGGGGGCAAACCAGCCCCAAAGAACGCGACGGGCGCCTCGGTGCAAAGACAAATTACGGGCAAAACGCAGCCAAGACGGCCGTACAGCGGGCAAGGGGTAGTGCGCGCAGTTCGCCGGGTGGCGCTGGTGGACAACCACCCCGCCCCGCCAGATCAAACCGGGCCGGCCCCCCGACCTCCGTGAAAGAAAGACGATTGCCCGAGATGCTCGCTCAAGCCGCATCACCACCAGCCGCCAGGCTCGCTAAGACGCCGAGATCCAACAAATATGAAGAGTGCAACATGCCGCACGAACCCAACGGAACTCACGATCACTACAATCCGCCCTACCACCCGGATCTCCTTCGTCCGATGGCCTTCCGGTTTCAAAGGCACTAACGCCTTCCTCGAAGTACCCGCGACCAAGATCCCAGGCCCGGGTCATGATCTACTTAGATCGCTGATCGTCGGCCGGAGGCGGGAGGACGCCATTGCAAACTACTTCCCCGACAGCTCCACCAGCGCCAATCGGCCGGCTTGTGCCCTCCCGAAGGGAGGCTACATACGCGGCAAGAGGTCAAGGATATCTTCATCACCGACCCTACAAGTCCACGCGTAAGCAATCGCACGGCACGACCTAGAGAGGTTGGCGCCTCGCTAAATGTCAGCCTCCGAGTACATCCGCCGCTTTCTCCGAGGTGCGCCTCGACGATCCCGTAAATCACCGACGAGGAGTGCGTCGGCCGCATTCACCAAGGGCCTTGTCTCCAATGGTAACGCCGCCAGCCTCGCCAGCCGAGAGATTCCCCCCGCCGCGATGCTTCCCGCGGACGATAAGCCGGGCGCTGACGAAGGCCACGATAACCGCCAGCCGACGAAGTCCCGCGACGCGGAGTCGCCGAAGAGGGTCGCTGCAACTATCGCGAGAGCCGCCGCGGATCGAACCATCGGGAGGTGGCGCCAACAACGCCAAGGCCGTGGCAAGAAGAAGGCGCCAACCGGGCGAGATCCGATCCAAAAGCTTCTACACGGCAAGTGCCCCGACACTGACTTGAACCATAGTTCAGCGGAGTGTCGCACTTGAATGCCGAAGTATGAGAGCCGAAAGCAAAAGCTCAAGATCACCGACGAGCAGCCGTGAGGAAGCACCCAAAGTTGCCCGTAATAATCGAGGAAGACCTGCACGAGGACGCCGATCCTAGGCACCGCTACCGCGTCCGAAGATGCCGCCGCTCACACGCATCATGGGCGACACTACGGGTTAGCAGGTGGGGCGGGATCGCAGATCTCCGGCCACGTCCTCGACTGCCAAAGACTTCAGCGAGGGAGTCACGACCATATGGCCTACCTTTCCCGAAGCCAAATATAACCTTCGCGCGACGCAATTGGTGTAACAACCTCGCACCGCGCCATTCCCCTCGCCTCGCGACGGGATCGGGCCAAAGGCTTCGAAAGGTCCTCATCGACGAGGGAGCGCTCAACATGCCGCTCGTGAGCTCGATGAAAGCCTTGACATCACGGCGATCTACTCGCCATAACGGTAACACCGCTCGGGGATCCTCCCCGGCGAGTCGCCAACCCCCCTCGCGCAGTGACGCCAGCGGTAGTAGCCGGGCGACGCTAAGCACCATCGCGATCCAAGATATGAATTTTGTCGCCGCCAACTTTGAATCATCGTGACCATGCCATCATTGGGCGCACTGTGATTGACTAGCTCATGGCGTCCCGCACTACGGCTACCTCATCCTCAAGATCCCCACGGAGAAGGGGGTCCTCACATGCAAATAACGCATAATACGGCCTATGTCCGCGAGAAGGAGAGCCTCGACAAGCTGGAGTTCATCCTCCGCCGATACGCAAGAGGAGGTCATCAAGAACGCTGAAGAAGCCGAATCCCTCCGACCCTCGAGATACCCGAGGAAGAGCTTGACTAAGAAGACCACCGCCATCTGACACTAAAGATATCCAACGGTGGAAGGCGGCGCGCCCAAGACGACGGTAGATAGGCGAAACCTTGACCCAAAAATAGAAGACGCTACCGTCCGTTCCCGAGGGATAACGCGGAGTATTTTCGCGGGAAACCCGCCGATATGCCCGAGTACCCTGAGTCGGACGAAAGCACCGCTTATGTGTCAAGCCGACGCCAAGCCGCCTTTAAAATACCGCTTAATAAAGAAAAATCCGCCGCCATTAAAGCGCGTAATTAACTAGATTGTTAGTCACCGGCTTTATTCGCTGGTGTATCATCCTAACCGATAGCTAATCCGTCCTTGTAAGAAAGAAGAATAATGAATGGAGGATGTGCATTGATTATACCGATCTCAATAGGGCTTGCCCTAAAGATCCTTTCTGGTCTTCCACGACGACGTTGTCGACTCTACCGCAGGTTGCGAAGCTACTTAGCTTCCTAGATCGCTACTGGCTATCATCGATTGCCCTTTGGCGGTCAAGATCGAGAAGACTTCCTACATCAATTCGCTTTGGCATCGCCGCTACACTACCATGTCGCTCGGGCTTAAGAACGCCGGAGCCACCTACCAAATGGGCCATACAGGCTCGCTTTAGGGAACCTTATCCCCACCCGCCAGTTTTGTCGACGACGCCGCGGTGAAGACCCGCAGCCTTTTCCCCGGTAGACAATCTTGCATGGGTCTTCGCCAAGCTAAACGAAAGTACCGGGAAACTTAACCCCGAAAATGTGTTTTTGGCGGTCCCTCCGCAACTTGCTCGGCAAACATTGTTAGCGTGCATGGCATCAACCAAACCTGTGAGAAAAATCGGCGCCATCATACCTGGATGAAGCCATCCCAAAATGTCAAAGATGTCCGTAAGTTGGATCGATGCATGGCGCCCCGAAGTCGCTTTGTTGCGCCGCTCGCTAAAAGGGACCGCCGTTTCTTCAAACTCCTCCTCGCTAGAGAGGCTTTCGTGGACCAACAAGGCTCGAGGCCTTTAACGCTTCAAGAAGTTTCTCACCACACCCCCGTGTTGGTGGCCCCAACGACGCTGAAACGATATTTGTTTACATCGGCCGCGACCAACCGGTGGTTGGTACCGCCCCGTTGTCGAAGCGCCAGCGAAGAAGGGCACGCGGTACCCGCTCGCCACCGTCTACTTTGTTAGCGAGGTACTTAATGATTCCAAACAAAGGTACCTACACATACGTAAATCGCTTCTATGGAATTCTCATCACGCCCCAAGTTGCGCCACTACTTCCGACCTTCACCCGACATTATCGCGGTGTCGGACTACCCATTGGGCGCACGCCCCGCTGGAATAAGGATGCCAATGGTCGATATGCAAGTGGGCGATCGAGCCTCACCGCTCACCATTGAATACAAGAATAGAGTACCATCAAGTCGCAAGCAAAGAGCGGATTTCGCTTTTTGCGAAAGTGGACGGATCCGAGACTCCCCGCCGCTCTGCTAATGCACGTATAGTCTAGCAGGGTATGTCCTGGCCAGTAGATTGAGCGTTAGGGATGCGCGAGACGCTAACCAGACGCTAAGCGTAACGAAGCGGACAAAACATACGGTTTTACCTGTGTTCGGCCGCCTTTGATGGCGAAAAACCTACGCCCCGCTTAGTTGTATTGATTGATTGGGAATTATCCGTCCCCTCTGGGGATCCCGCTGCCTCCTTATATAGTCCAGTGAGCAGGGTTACAGTCGGATCCTGTCCCGACAAGAGCTATCCCGACGGGTTACAATTGGAAAGTGTATAGTGATTACGCATTGAACTATACTAGAAAACTATCTTGACGCACTGTTTAGCCGTAATCTCCCATAATCTCGTCCTTCTATCGCCAAGGGCTTCAATCCATCAAGTCTCCGGGTCGCCCGAGAGGCCTAACCCAAAGTGACCCGCGGAGGGGATAGGGGTTTATCCCCCACGCCTAGTCCCCCAACACGCTGTATGCCGCAGTCAAAGAGTCTTGACGCCGACATCGGGAGGTGTTGTCGCATCAGCGTCTTCATACACGGTGTCGACTGCACTAGTTGAACGCCGAATCAGCCCGCACAGTTTCTAATTCAGCCCACTTGTTTTCTTTGTAGCTCATTTCCTTTGCTTCCGACCTAGTCTTGACGAGTCCGCCCGGCTGATGCCGGGTGCTCCAATGAAAAAATCTTTTCTTTCCTCGGGCGGCGTGCCCACGCGGTAGTGGATAAACATTGTAAAATGTAAGTACTAAAAAATTGAGCACGATTCACCGTAGGTGAAGTGTGCCCACTTAGTCCCCCGGTGCCTAGGAGTAGGTGAGTAATCACGCATCGCTAGGGTCAAAAGAAAAAAATATGAGCAAATAGTCCCCGAGTAATCGGGAAACCTAATCGGGCGATTTACCGCATTCAATTTGGATCGCGACGCCAGAGTCCCCGAGCCCTAAGATATTCCCGCTCAACGTATGGTGCTCATGCACCATGCATGGGTCGAGGCACGCAAAGGCTATCCCAAAGAATATCCGTGCCGCAGTTAGGAAATCCGGGTAACCCGCAGGCATCAAGGAAGCTTCGGCCAAGAAGATAGAGCCGCCGCCCTCAAGAACGCAAGATATCTGGGTCAATTAATATCCCGCATCATGTAGGAGAACGTAACCGGGCGCTGAAATCGAGGAGATAGGACGATGGCGCCGCCACAACGCCGCTTCCCGAAAGGGTAATGATGGTAACCGACGCCAGCCACCGCCGCACGCACGACTCAACCCGAAATGAGGAGGCGCTGGGGTTCGCGCCGCCACAAGACGTTGCCCATGCATCAACCCTATGGGCTGTTAGACTATAAATAAAGAGATCCCGCTCTCGCCGCGTGATCCGGCCTCGGTCGCCTTCCTTCTTCTCGAAGTCCTTCGCCTTCCCTCCCCGCATGCTGAGCACCGGGTAGGTTTCGGTCGGTTTCCGGGCGCTATTTCACCGACGCCCACCGATTGCAAGAGGTAGTACCTTGTGGACTGGCTAATGCGCCGCTACCAGCCCCCGATGCAATCAATTTTGGGCACGATTTGGTTCGACAGGTTGACAATAATGTTCATTTTCTGGAGTGTAAAACCGCTGAGGCGGATGGATCGCCATGCTCGCCGCGAGGTCGCCGGGACACGGTGCGGGCGCCGCCGGAGGGCGCTGGGCGGAGTTGCTGCCGACGCGGAGGCGCCGCCGACGCCATGGAGAGCCCGCAGGCCAAGGCGCGGATCCCGTAACCCTCGATGGATAGGAATGGCCGTGCTCGTCCAATCGAGGCGCATGGCTGGAGGTAGCCGGGTGGATGCCCGCTCACGGAGAGAGGGTTATCGCCGTTGGAGGGTGTCGAGGCGAGCCGCACCGATGCCGCAGACGGATGAAGTGGTGGTCTTCGAGAGCCACTTCGGGCGCTGATTCGATGCCTACAAGACCGCTCCTCGCTGAGCCTCCGGTGCTCTATGGCCTCCAAATTTCACTGCCACCGAACGCCATCCCCACATAGCCGCCTTCATCACGCTTTTGTGAGTGTTGCCTCGGCATTCTCCCCGACCTTTAGCTTGTGGAAGTACTTCTATGTTGGGATGAAGGGGATTCAGATCACGGGTAGCCGATGGCGTGTTTTGTGAAACTCCGGGCAACCGAGCAAAGCCGCCTCACCGACATCGCCGCTAACGAATGTGCCTCGTTGGTATACGCGGTGGTTTTACCCGCCGCAATGGAGGTGCCAATTCCGCCGATCCCACCCGTGTCCCGGAGACGGCAAGCCGAATGAAGCCTCGCCGCCGCCGACATGCCGCGTGGTGAGGGAGCCGGGCCGGGGGCGATGAATGACCCCATGTGGATGGCATCGACCTTGCTCACGTGTTCGTGGAGCGCCGGGATCCAGCCCACTCAAGCTGAGGGATCATCCCGGTTTCAATACACCGGCTAAATGATCCCACCCATGAAGTCGGGCGGAGTTCCTCGCCATCGCCGAGGTCGAGCGGTATCGGCGATTCTCATTACCTACGGGGCACTTTACTCTATCCTCATAAGACGTGCCCACCTTCAAGGCTGGAACCCGCTTAATACCGGGTGAGTGTAGTCCAAATTGTGTTGTTGTGCAATCGCTATAAATTGCAAATCGTTTTATCGTTGAAGGAGTGATTTGCATCCATGGGATGACATGTACCGGGTACTTCGGGCCTCATTACCCGCAGGAGGTTGCCGCCGTTTCAAGGGCCAAGGCTCGCAGGTGAACGCCGCTGTTCTTCGCAAGTTCCCTCAAAGAGCCTGAGGCGGCGCCTCAAAGCGCTGGGGAGAGTGCTCGCTCGCGCAAGCGCCCTTCGAGAGCCTGGCCGGAACCGAGGTCGCCCGCGCCGCGTAGGTGACGCTAGGACGCACCGCCTGCCGTGACACAATACTCTCGTATGATGATGATTTTTCTTGCCGGCGAAGAACTCCAAGCCTTTGTTGAGTCAATCTGCCTTTGTAAGTATCCTTCGAAAGTGTTATCCAGCCCCCATGTAAGGGTATATTGACCGATCGTCACATTGTTGAGTGCAGCAAACTGCGGGAGATAGAACAATCGCATTGTTCGAAAGTTGATCTACCAAGGGCGCCACCGACCACACGGGACGACGGTCGGGCCGGAAAGAAAGTGGAGGGGAGGCCGCAGCGGGCGTAGCTCGAGGTCGCCCGCGGTCCGCGCTTTGCCACGTGTAAGTGCACTTACCGCCGCATGACGCCATATTGTCGGTGTATGTATGTGTGTGAATCATATTGTTTGGGTGGGGCCCGCCATCGGTGCCCATGCATGTAGATGCTCTGTTGTCGCGACGCCCCGCCGCAAGACGAAAGCCACCGCACCGGGCGCAGCCTCAAGGAGTCCCCTCGAAGGACGCAAGCGCTCAAGACGCCCAAAGACCGAGGAGTCGCGAAAGAGATGGCAGGCACCCGATGCACCAAGAGCCTGGCCGGAGACGCCGCTGTAACCGCTGGTGCCGGTGACCTGAGGTCGCCGGGGTTATCCGGCCTCGTTGGTGAAGCGTTTCCTCCAACACCAACCTTTGAGTGTCGCCCCAGAACTCACGCCGAGATACCACGAAATTTGCAAAATTTATGGTAGACAAAAAGCATCTACAATAACCCTTTCAAAATTTTTATGAACAGAGAGCTTAGAAAGGGGTTGTAGATCATGGTGAAGATGGCTGAGTTATGGATCGACTCGAGATTTTTCATATGAGAATGGAATGGATGAGACATTTAGAATGTAACTTCCATGTTCGCTGATGAAATCTCCTATTTGTGGGGAGCACTTTTTTTTCATGACAGCATCAAGTTATCCGCAAAAAATATGGATCGAAATTATTATTGCGTAGATCGCCTCACGCCTCCCCTGATGATGATCGAATGAATTCTAATGAGACATCGTCGTGTGGGCATAGGGGAGAAGGTGTAAAAATGTCTTCTATATGAATTGGTTCACCCTCTATGTGTTGTGAGTGTTCTTGATGTCTCATATAGGAATTGTTGTATATGATGATTCCGATCTAGGAATTTCTAAAGCATTCCAAAAATCATCATCAAGGAAATGGTCGCCCTCAATTCAAAGGGACATGCATAAGGATGGGATTCATCATCCCAAGAAGTGTGATTGCATGTTCCCCTTAACGGAGGTTCCTCGACAACCGGTTTGAGGAGAAGAATTTGAAGGAACTTCAAATTCTGCTGTAAGTGCCTCCGCTTGTTGGCCTGGGGCTTGACTCTATTGGATCTTCCGAAACTCGCTATATATACCAAAGTATGGGGGTGTTTTCTAAGATCTTCTCTAGAATGGCTTTCCCTCACTAATGGATTTATGCACAAATGAGCCTCTAGAAGAGAGGTCAAGTTGAGAGCATCCTCCTTGCTAAGACCAAGATAGAAGTGGCAAAGAATGACTTGGTCCGCAAAGAAAGGTCCGGCCTCAGATCTATAAGACTTAGTAACCCTCGCCCAGATGCTCCTAAAGTCTCCTTCTTTTTGTTTAAATCAGAATTTCTATTCGGCAGGGCAGCGACTCGAATCGTGGAAGAAAGTAAGACAAAATTTGTCTCTCGTTCAACCCGCCTCGCGAACACTTCCTACTGCATGAGCATACCATTGTTTCAAGGCTTCCTAAAAAGGGAGAATGGAAACAATTTCCATTTAATGGTCTCCTCGTGGTCATGCTAGATAAAATGAGGCAAGAACACAAGTGCTCGAATTCCGGCAAGGTGGCTATATGGATTTTCATTATCGTGCTCCAGAGAAGGGTTGGTCTCAACCATGGCTATGAAAGCGGGCTTAATTTCAAAGCCATTTGTAAGAATCTGATGGGGATGATGGTGGAGGCTCCAAATCGAATCGCCCCTTTGGAGCCAATGTTTATAGATAGGCTTCCGAGTCCATGTGGTTGTGGTGATGGTGGTGGTAAGGTGGATAAAAATGGTGGTAAAATAAAAAGATACACCTGGACGACTTGGTTCGATCCTAGAACAACCTACCGCTCCTTCAAGAATCCGCCGTAAAAGCTTGTTGGTATTTTTTACGCACACAGATAAATCCGCAAGCGCATCTGAAAGTACCGCTTGTAGCTTTCACCCCGAGTATTCGTGGTATCGATTTCCACGGGAAATCCAGAAGTGAACTAGAAGAATTAAGGTCGCCCAAGACAAAGGTAGGAATAATATTTTTGGTAGGAAGAAAGGGGTTCTCTAGGGTTTTCCCCCAAAATTACTAAATTACTAATGTTCAGCTACTAAATTCCACTTGCTTCGAAAGCAAAGATCTGACCTTCCATTCTCGAAAAAGACTGAAAATCCAAATCGAAGGCCACCAAAAGTTTTACTTTAAAACACCAACACGCACGCGGTGGACTACAAAGGCCCGGCTCTGAGCTGCCACCCCCCGGCTACCACAACTATTCCGTAGTGTTGGGCGAATTCTTCGTAAACTCTAGCCTAGACACCATGCCTACGCTTAGCGATACGAAAACTAGTCTCAAGGCTTAAGACTAGAACCTTCTACGAATCGGAGATCCCAAGTAAAATAAAATAAATACTGAATTTAGTAAAATAATAATATTAGAATTGCCACAAGATAACCTGACGCTACTCAATTGAGTCGGCCCGTGAGGTAAAAAAAGTTGAGGCGTAACCGACAAAACCCTGCTTTTCCTTCTTCTCTTTCTCCTCTCACTCTCTTCCTTTTTTCTAAATTGTACAACTAGGTGGAGAACACCTAGAGGGACACTACTACAAAATATATGTGGGGAAGATGAAGCTCAAGTGTAGAATGTGTGTGTACAAGGGAGGAGTGCCCCTCTTTATATAGTGGAGAGGAGGAGGGAATGGAGGGTGCTCTTTGCTTCGAGGGGCAATTGGCGAGAACGAAGTTTGCACCGCATGCAACCGCCAAGCGAAGATCGCCCCAAACCGCCAGAGAAAGGGCGGAACAGAGGGCGAAAAATTCATGCCGGCCCGCCGGCAGCTTGCGCCGCCTGGCTCGGCCGGGCCGCCCCGCCCTCGCTGCGCGCGCTTTGGGCCCTCATATGTTGGGCCTATGCCGTGCATGGGCTGAATTCGTGGAGGAGTTTGGTCCTCTTGTTTGATCCTTTCCTTGGCGCCTTTTATTCAACGCGCCTCAACTTATTTGGCTTACTTTTGTACTGCTTTCCACTTTTATACCGCAGAAAACATACTTTCTACTAATACAAGTGGAACTAGGTTAGAAGTACGTGTATATGTAACATAAGTTTGCCCTTTTCATGAATTGATAAAGGTTGGCGTATAATATACCGACACGACCGGCCAACAACGAGGAAATCCGCCAATTGCGCCAAGAGTCGAGAAAGGCGTGGTGCCCTTTTGAGGCCGATAAAGCGCTGATGAGCTCTCCCGTGGAGCTCGCCTTATGCCGAGGAGCGAAGCAAGTGCTCGCGGCCGAGAGGGACCGCCTGGGGCTTCAAGAATACCGACGCCACTTTTGCACAGAGAGGGCGACCGGGCAAATGAAAAGTAAATATGCGCGACAAGATGGAGATAAATTATTACGCTTGGCCGAAGAAAATATAACCATGTCAACATACCCAATAAACTTTATTAATATGCATACGCAGAAAAGTAAGAAACGATACAAACCGGCTTACGAGTCCCCCGAGATTACGAAAAATCATCGCAGTGCTCAATGTTCCGTGAGTTGGGGACGCCGATTATCTTCCATGGTCATCAACCTGTGATGCTCCCGCCGTAACCTCTTTAACTTTGAAAGGGCCTTCCCAATGAGATCCCAAATTTTGTGTACGCCGCTTTCCTTCGGCGACTGTGTCGCCAACCGCAGCAGCGCTCTTCCACGCATATTGCGATTGTAATATCTTCAACACCCTCAAGGTATTTAATGCCCGCAGGCAAAGATTGCAAAAGTGGTTTCTAGCGCGACAAGCTTCATCTTCTCGAAAAGTAGCATCCGCAAGTTTCTTCATTATAATTTTGACACGAGGGGAGCCGGTGCCGCATGTCGGGCCGAGAGGATCGATTCGGTCCAAACACCATGAAGTATGGGGATACACTGCATTCACGGCCGGGTTGGGTACGTGAGTCCCCATCTACATGCCAGTAGCTTTTAAGCCATCTGGCCCAGATATTTCCCATCCGCCGAAGAGTCGCCCGCACGCTTCTAATATCATGCCGCTTGCTCGCTTCGGCCCGGCCTACCGCTGGTGCGCAGGATGGGCTTACGTATTACATATTTCACCCTGGATGCCTTTTGTCTTCGCAATAATCCCAAAAATGATCACCGTAAATGTGTCCCGCATCAAGAATGATGGAGTTGGGGATGCCAAAACGATGGACCACCTCATCCAACATCTTGATGGCTTTGTATTGGTTGGCGCCGCACTGTGAGGGAGATATTCGATCCACTTGGAGAACTTGTCACCATAACGAATATCCACTTGAAACCACCGGGGCTGCTTTGAAATGCCCGGAGAAGGCCAAGTCCCCAAAGACGAAAAGGCCATGCCGCCGCAGATAGTCTAGAGCTCATGTGCCGGGCACGTAGCGCGTCGCTTAAGTAAGAATTGACACTTCACAATGCCGCACTGTGTGTTCTCGCGATCGAATCGCCGCCGCCCGGAAAATCCCTGCCGAACGCTTTTCCATCTAGGGTTCGAAGCCGCATGATTCCTACGTGCATCCCACCATGGATTTCGCCGAAAGTAACTTTATACCATCCGGCTTCGAGATGCACTTCAGAGACCCGTCTCCCATACTCTTCCACATGAGGAAACCATCGACTAGGACATAATTTTACTTCTTAATGAGTCGCTTCTTGTTCTCGTCCCCGCCTTCGCGCACAGCCTCCCCGCAGATATTTAATTATCTGACGCCGCCTTCATCAACGGGTATTGATAGGGTGGCTTAATGATGTGCTCACCGCCTCGATTGAGGGCCGGCACGATCATCACCGATGGTTGGTTTCAAAGATCTTCGACACGAAGACGCCGGGCGGTATTCTTTGCTCGAGAAGAACCGAAGCTTGAAAGTTCATCGGCGGGTTGGTTGAAGTCCCAACCACGGATCAAAGCCGAGCCCATAGAACTTGCCTTCCAACTTTCTTATGGCCACATATGCATCCATCTTCTCACTCTTGCAATCCCAATCTTTGTTGACTTGCTTGATTACCAATGCCGAAGTCACCAAATACTTGCAAATGGGCTAATCCCAAGCCGATAGCAATACGGCGTCGTGGAAGGGCAGCCTCATAATTCGCCAAGCAGGTATAGATGCCGGAAGTGGGATCTCAAGAGGACATATCGAAAGTGTATCCTCGAGGGTATTATGATGTAGACGCCAGCCCCGACCATCGATGTTCAACCGAATCCAAAGTACATTGTCCAGCCGCTTCGCGGCCGGTGTCTTCGAGGGAGTCTCCAGGGATCCGCCCATTCGCGAAACAAAATCGCCAATGCTTGGCGCAATTTGATTGTACTCCTATTCTGTATTCCACGGTGAATGTGTCCGAAGCTCGATCGCCCACTTGCATATAATAATTATTGGCATCTTTTAGTTTCAAGCAGACGCCGCCAATGGTAGTCCGACACCACGGCATCGGGTGAAGGTCGGCGTGGACGCAGCCTATGAGACGGATGAGGATTCCATAGAGCAATTTTGTATATGCAGTACCTGTTTGAGTCGTTCAGACTCACGACGTAAATAGACCGGCTGTTGATGGGGTATAATGTTCTTTCTTCCGCTGGCCAGACAACCAAAGCGGTACTAACCACCCCATTGGTCGCCGCGATGTAGAGCGCGCGATGGTCTCCGCTGCTCTCGGGCCACCAAGATCGAGGTGTGGTGGAGAAACTTCTTTGAAGCCGCTGAAGGCCTTTTTGAGCCTCGCTGGTCCACCAAAAGCTTCCCCCGCGCTAAGGAGTTTGAAGAACGCAAGCCCCTTCGCCGAAGCCGCGGCGACGAAATCGCCGTGGCTGCTTATGCATCCAAATAACTTCGACATCTTTGACGCTTTGGGGGCGCTTTATCCGCATGATGGCACCGATTTTCTCCCGGGTTTGGGCTCGATGCCATGCCTACTAACAATGTTGCCGCCGGTAAGTTACCTATAGGACGCCAAAAACACACTTTCCTGATTGAGTTTCCATTGGTACTTCGTTAAGCTTGGCGAAGACCCTTGCAAGATCATCGCATCAGGAGAGAGCGCCCGTTTTCACCACGACGCCGCTGTCATAAAAGCCTCGAAGCAGGTCGGGATAAGGTTCCTTTGCAGCTCCAGATAGCTCACTGCGGGTAGGTGGCGCCGGGCGTTTCGTACCGAACGGCATGGTAGTATAGCAAAAGGGCTTCAAACGGAGTGATGAAGGAAGTCTTCCCCGTCTTCTAATCGCGAGGGCGATTTGATGATAGCCCTGGCTAGCAATCCAGAAGCTAAGGAGCCGCAACCCGCAGTTGGAGTCGACAACCTGATTGATGCGCTGAGACCGGCGGGTCTTTAGGGCAAGCCCTATTGAGATCGTGGGTATAATCAACGACATCCTCCATTCATTATTCTTCTTCTTACAAGGACCGGATTAGCTAGCGTTTAGTAATCTAGTTACTTCGCTTTAATGGTAGCGGATTTTTCTTTATTAAAACGGGCGGGCTTTTCCGCCGCACGTGTTTGGCCGCCGGCTTGACACGTAGGCGTCGACCGCCCGCAGGTACCCGCATATCACGTTTCACGCAAAATGCTCACGCTATCCTCGAAACCGGACGAAGCGCCGCTTTTCCTATTTCGGGTCAAGATTCACGCTTATCTTTGTCGCCTTTGACGTCTCCTTCCACCACCGATGTCTTTGGTATCCGGGCTTGGTGGTCTTTTTCGGCCCGGGCTTCTGGAATCTCGAGGTCGAGGGGTTCATCTTTCATGGCGTTTTGATCACCTCCTCTTGCCGGACCGACCGAGGATGAACTCCCCTCGCTGTCGAGGCCCCCTTCGCATTATATAGGCCATATGTACATTGGCCCCGCATGTGAGGACCCTTTCTCCGCGGGGATCTTGAGGATGAGGTAGCCGTGAGTGCGACCACCATGAGCTTGGTCAATCCCGCCGGCCCGATGATGGCATGGTAATGATGACTGCCTGGGCGACGCACGAAATTCATGTATCGGATGGCGATGGTTTAGCGCCGCCGAACCGCACACGAAGCGCCACCGCCCGGAGAGGGGTTGACGACTTCCCGAGGATCCCCGTAATCCGTGCTCGATGGCTTGAGGTCGCCCTTCGTGATGCTCCAGGGCTTTCATCGAGCCCGGTAACAGCATGTTCGTGGCGCCCTCCTGGCCGATGAGGACCTTCTCGCTGCCAGCGCTCGGACATCGCGTCGAGGACCGTGGGAATCGCCTGCGGGTACGGGTTGTTACACCAATCGGGTCGCCGCGATCGAAAGCGTTATGCACCCGCCGGAGAAGGTAGGCGCTATATCGGGTCCGCGGATCCCCTCGGCCGAAGTCTTTGACGGTCGTGACATTACGGCGAGATCTTAGTGAACCCGCCGCACCTCACAGACCGTGTAGGTGTCCGCCCATGATCGTGGTGAACGACGGCTGCCTTCGCACGGTAGCTGGTGCCTAGGGCTCCAAGCGCCCTCGTCCGCTTCTTCCGCTGTTGCGGCAACTTTGGTGCTTCCTCCTCGCTGCTCGTCGCGCTATCTTGAGCTGTGCCGCTTCCTCATACTCGGGCATTGAAGTGCCGACACTGGCCGCACTCATGGTTCAAGTCCGGTGTCGGGGCACTTGCCGTAGAAGCTTTTGGATCGGATCTCGCCAGCTTGAGCTTCTTCTTGCCCGGTCTTGATCATTGTTGACACAATTCACCTCCCCGGACGGTTCCGATCATGACGGCGCCAAGGGAGAAGTTACAGCCGCGACTCTCTCCTCCCGTGTCTGACCGACGCCGCGCGGAGTCGCCGTGGCGGCGATTATCGACTGCCGCTCGCGCCGCTATCGCCACGCGAAGCATCACGGCGGAATACTCCCGCTGGGCGTAGTAACCGTAGAGTCTTTGTGAAAGACGCATCGCCTCATCTTGCCCGGCTTAACCTCGACGCACATCCGCCAGAGCTTGGACATGGTTGTGATCTTGGACCTATGGAGCTTCTTCCGCAGCTCTGGCCGCAACGCTACCATTGGAGACAAGGCCCAGGAATGCGCCGACGACTCGCCGGTGATATCCCCGGATCGCAGCGCACTCGGAGAACGGCGGATGCACTCCCGGAGCGCTCGCGCGCGCCGCAGGCGCAACCGCTCTGTCAGTCGCACTTTTGTACCGCATTGCTTGCACGTGGACTTGTAGGTGCCGGCGAAGATATCCTTGACATCTTGCCACGGCGTAGCCTCTCCTTCCCGAGGGGCTGTGAGCCGCGATTGGCAGCCCGACAAGGCCGACGCAAAGTACTCCGCCATAACGTTTTCTACCGCCTCGCCGACTGGATTGCGATCTCATAGGATCATGACCTGTGCCTCGATCTTGGTCGCCGGAGTAATACTTTTGAGAGGGCATTAGTGCTCTTTGAAACCCTGTGGCTACCGTGACCCGCTGGGATCCCGTGGTAGGGTCGATTGTAGTGATCGGGAGGTTCCCCATTGGGTTCCTGTACAAAGATGTTGTACTCTTTCACGCCGCTGATCTCCGCGCTTTCGACAGCCTCGCCGGCCGGGCGCGTGATGCGGTAGCGCAGCATCTCGCAGTAACTCGATGCCGCCACGCAGGTCGGGACGCTGTTTCGATCCTAGGCGGGACGCCGGGTGGTCGCGCGCGCGCTACCGCCGAAAGTACTCCCTGCACTACCTCGGGCTGCCGACCGCTCTTGGCCTCGCGCTTTTGCCCTTCGCTGCCGTCTCGCTCACAGCCGGGCGTGAGCGCCGCACGTGGGCGCGCTACGCGCCCCTCTCGAAAGCAGCGCCGGAGTTCTTTTGGTCTCGCCGCCAAAGGGTGCCGAATCCTCGCCGACGGCATTTCCTCGCGTGCGTCTCCTGCGTGGAGCGTACCGGGTCGAACAAATGCGTGGTCGTAGTCGCATCTCGAGCTCCATCGCGATCCTCGAGTACCTGTAGTAGTGGCTGCGGCGGTCGTAGAGGCGTACGCTATCACGGAGTTCGGCCTTCTTCCTCCTCGCGCTGCCTCCGTGATCGGAGAGAGCTTTCAGCCATGCAGATGTGGTCACGCTGTCGACGCAGGCTCCTGCCGGGTATGTTGGGGCGCCGTCGAAGTCGGTCCAAAGTATCGTCTTCCCACCTCAGTCCCGCAGAGCGAGCGCCGAAGCACACCGCGTTTACGCGACGAAGTGGACGACTACCCGCGCGAGTAGAGAGGTGACGACCGCACTGCCGCAGCGAAGACGCGTCCCCATGCATACGCTGCTCCCTCAAGCGCGCGCTCGCCGCAGCTTCCCGTCGCGCGTCAACGACGCAGTCCGCTTCTGCGTAAAGCTTTAATGAGCCGAATCGACCACATCAGCGAGTAGACTCCCACCCGCACTCATCTTTGGATCTTGCCGGCGCCGCAGTAGGTTGTCGTCACGTGCCGGTGGACGCTAAGCGCCGCGGTACGTACTAACGGATGCAGCGAGCCCGATCAGTTCCAGCCGCGACTCTTGGGCTGGAGTCGGTGCCGTGCCGCGCATGCCGCTGCCAGCATGGATCTCGGTGCCAGCGCGAGCCGCTGTACGCCAGCATGGCGCCGCGAAATTCCGCATGAGCGCCCCGGCCTCGATGTCTCCCCATCGGCGCACGCTGGCATGGAGCCGTCGAAGATCACCATCTTGTAGGCCATGGCGTCTCGTGCACACCCCTACCCGGGCGCTAAACCTCGCCAGTCGGTTTATCGCGTAGTAGTCTCGAAGCGCAGGGTATGCCCGCTAGTACGGTGATTGAGCGGTTAGATGCGCCGTAGACGCCAACGTGACATTAAGCAGAAATCGCAGCTGTAAGGACAAAACACTACCCGGTTTTTGGCCCAGGTGCGCCGGCTTTTGATGGCGTAAAACCCCACGCCCCGCTAGTTTAAAGGTATTTGACTTGATTGGGAATTGATCTCGCTCCTCGATCTCGCCTCCTTTATGTATAGTCCGTGGGAGTAGAGTTACAGCGTCGACCGCCCCGGCAAGCAGCCATCCTGACGGTTAGCAAATAGGAAAGTGTATAGTGATTACGCACTGAATCCATATACTAGAAACTCATTCCTTGACGCACTCAAGCTTTAGGGCTCGTAATCTCCGAGTAACTCTCGGCCTTTCTATCACCAAGCGCTTCAGCCCGCCAGTCTGGCCGCCCGAGAGGTGCCTAACCCAAAGTGACCCATGAGGGATAGGCTTTATCCCCCACAACTCCTCGGCGACACTCAGCCGAAAGCGCTGGACGATGTACTTTTGAATTTTCGCTCTCAACATCGGCGCGGCTTCGGCCGCGCTATATTATATCGCCTTCTCCGTGGACACGCCCGTGAGATGTCCTCCGGATTCACTTCCCCGCATCTAACAATGCCGCGGAATATGAGGCGCAGCCTCTTCATGGCCTCATGTATTGCCGCTCAGCTTTGGGATTCGGCGATCGCGAAGTATATATGCGACTCCGGCATTGGTAATCAAGCAAGCCAACAAAGATTGGGATTGCAAGATGCGAGAAGATGGATGGCATATGTGGCGGCATAAGGATGTTGGAAGGAAAGTTCTACGGCCTTTCAGACTTTTGGATCGCGTGGTTCGACCAAGCAACCAAGCCAATCGTATGAACTTCTCTAAGCTCCTCAGCCTCTTTCGGGCAAAGAGACGCGGCCGGCGCCTTCGCCGGTAAGATCCTGCGGGAAACCAACCATCGCGCGCGCCCGCCCTCCACAAGAGATACCGAGCACATCGTCAGCCACCTTTATCCAATACGCACGCTGATGAGCGACCGGGCGGGTCGGCTAATCAAGCATCACGCAGGAGGCTCGCGGGCTCAAGATAGGACTCTGAGCAAGAGCGACTCCATCAGGTGAAGTAAGCAAATATGTCCTAGTCGTATGCTTTCTTTATGCGCAGAGTATAGGAGACCGCAGTTCCTGCGCATGCGGGCAAGCATGGGTGGTATAAAAGTTGCTCGACGAACGCTAAATCCATGGTAGGATCTCGCGCAATCATGCGCGCCTCAAGACTCTCAGCTCTGGAAGGCGATGACGCATCGGCCGCTCAAGCTGGGCTGCCGGCGCGTAACACCCGTGCTCACGCGATTGTGGCAGAAATGTACAATTCTGCGAAGGCACAGCGCCGCAAGCGCCATTACGAGCTTCCGCACTATACCGCTAAGAAGATGGCCTTCGTCGTGGCCGACTTGACGCCAGCGCCTTTTAAAGCAGCCCCGTGGCTTCGCGTGATATTCGCTATGGTCGCATAAGTTCCTCCTCGTGGAGCGGGATCATACGGCACGGGTCGATGCCAACCAATACAAAGCCGCTTCGAGATGTTGGATGAGGTGGTCCATCGCTTTGGCATCCCAAACCTCCATCATTACAGCATCCGCAGCACATTTACGCGGCGCATCATTTTTGGGATTATTAGCGGCGACAGCGGCATCCGGTGAAATATGTGTCCGGCACGGCTCACCCTCGGCTAATGGGACGTGCCGAAAGCGAAAGCAAGCGTATGATATTTGTGAAGCATTGCGTAGTTTAATACTCTTCCGCCAAATGGGAAATACCGTCGATGGCTTAAAGAGCCGCCTCGCCGCTGACCGGGACTCACTCAGCCACCGCCAGATACCGCAGCATGTGTTTCCCCCATACTTCATGGTGTTTGGTTCGTATAGCCCTCCCCGACCGACATCGCTCTCGGCTTCTCCCTCGTGTCGAGAATTATAATGAAGAAACTTCTGGACGCCACGCAGAAGATGAGCTCTGTCAAGGCCGAGGAAACCCCGGCCAATGTTGCATGTGGAACGCTTAAATACCCTTCAAGGGCGCTTCGGTTAGGTATTACAATCGCGAAAAGTACGCGGACGATACCGCTTTCGCGTAAGGCGCACCGCGTCCTTCAAGGAAGCGTAAGAGTGTTCAGCTGCCGATCTCATTGGGAAGGCCCTTTCAAAGTTAAAAGAGGTTACCCGCCGTGAGCCGTATCAATCGGCAACTATGGGAGGATCATCGCATTATCCCCAACTCGAACATCGAGCATCCGCGATCGCTTCCTCGTGAATCCTCGACTCCGAAGCTTTCGCCTTGTATCGCTTTTACTTTCATTACCGCCGCACATCACACAAAAGCTTTATTGGAGTATGTCGACATGGTTATATTTTCAATCGACCGACGCTACAATTTATTTCCATGCTCTACTACACTCTTAAGTCATTGGACCCCCTAGAGCCGCTCTCGCACTTTGGTCGCTAAGCGCAAAGATGTGGGTGATCGTGTACTCCCCGCATAGGCCGGCGTAGCGGTGACTCTTTAAGCGTGGTCGACAGTCAATAGCTTGCGGAGCATCAGCGTCTCCTTCTTTCGCGGCTATACCCGATACCCAGCGTATAAGGCTAGGGCTGGCGTCTACCATAGTGACCCCCTTCTTTCGTCTGACTCTACATGCATAAACACTTCATCGTCTGACCGTAATCATTATGCATGCTAAAAGCGATTGTGAGAGATAAAACAAAGTATTAAGCTAATTATGCCACCCACATCCGAGCGTGGCTCGGCTAATCTCAAAGTGTTTTTCACTATCACTAACCGCTTTCTTCACTACGGCCAAAAGAAGCAA
>JADLZK010004920.1:600000-801568 GCA_015847255.1 Hyparrhenia diplandra | reverse complement strand
ATGTTGCAATGGCACCACAATATTGGACAGAGGCCCTGACCACCACTATTTACCCGATGCCCATCCTCTTCCATCTATGATGGTATTCTTATCATCTCCTTTATCACAAGATGCCAAATTATTCCACGCTACGGATTTTTGGTTATCTTAGTTACCCCAACCTAGTGCCACGACATCCCACACACTTTCTCCTTGCTTATGAGCCTATGTGTTCATTGGCCACCTACATCCCAAAAGGGCTACCGGTGTCTTGATCTCCCCACTCGCAAAGTGATCATATCTCGCCACATGGTATTTGATGAGACTCACTTTCTGTTTGCGGTTTTAAGATTGCCCATGGAGTCACTTGATTTTCTGTTACATGATCGTCTTTCGGCGCCTCTGCCGGCTTCTTCGCGCTGGCATGATGAGTGGCCATCTTCACACATCCGACCATCCTTTGGCTTGGTCCATGCTCCGATCCCCGATGCTTCTATGCCTCTTGGTGCTGGTGCCTGGTCGAGCATCGGTACTACTGGTCCGGTTGTCGGTCTTCTACCTCGACCTGCTGCTCCTTCTAGGGCGCTTTGTTGGGCACACCAGCCAATCACAATCCAGTACAGCAGGTGGAACCACACGGCTCCTGCTCCAAGTCTGGCTACACCTCCTGCTCTAAGTCCGGCTGCACCATACGAGCCTCCCAACGTTCCTGCGGTCCCTCAGCCTGCTGATGCTCCTATACCATTCGCTGCACCATCACGTTCCATCACTCGGCAGTAGACTGGGCACCTCCCTCTGTCACTTCAAAGCCTGGGTTTCTTGCCACGACAGCATCGCCGCTCACTAGGAACTGTTGTTGTGCTATTGCTGATCCCAACTGGCATGCAACAAATGGTGTCTGAATACAAGGACATAATCGATAATGGCACCTAGCATCTTGTTCCTTGCCCACGTAACGCAAATGTGGTGTCTGGTAAATGGATCTTCAAGCATAAGCGCCATTCTGATGGTTCAGTTGCTCGCCACAAAGCTTGATTGGTTGACCATGGGCTCTCTCAGAGGTATGGCATTAACTATGATGAAACCTTCAGTCTGATTGTTAAACCTGCCACGATTCGGTTGTTCTTAGAATTGCAGCTTCTCGTGCTTGGACTATTCATCAATTGGATGTCAATGCAAGAATGCGTTTCTTCATTGTCATCTCAATGAGAAAGTTTATTGCCAGCAGCCCCAAGGTTTTGTTGATCGCCCGGCTCTTCTTCGCCGCATCATGGAGCAGCTGCATTCTGAGTTTGCTATGAAAGATTTGGGGGATCTTAATCATTTTCTTGGGATTTCTGTAACTCGAACAGTCAGCGGTCCATTTCTGTCTCAACCTCAATGCACTGCTGATCTCCTGCAGCGTGCTGGAATGTCCAAGTGTTACTCTGCAGCCACTCTAGTTGATGCCCGCATGAAGCTCTCTACTACCAATGGCTCTCCTATTGCTGATATGACACATTACCACAGCCTCGCCGGTGCTCACCAGTATCTACACGCCCTAACCTCGCCTATGCCATTCAACAGGTCTGTCTGTTTATGCATGATCCGTGGTATCCTCCTCTCGCCTTGCTCAAACGGATTCTTTGGTATCTGAAGGGCACTATGTCTGCTGGTCTTCACCTCAGTGCTGGTCTGATTGACAGTATCACTGCCTACTCGGATGCTGACTGGGCCGGCTGTCTAGACTCTCGGCACACGCGACTTGAGTCTTGTGTCTATCTCGGCGACAACTTGGTGTCTTGGTCCTCCAAACAGCAGACCACCGTCTCTTGCTCCACCGCGGAGGCTGAGTACAAGGCTGTGGCCCACGCTGTAGCAGAGACTTGTTGGCGACTTGTTGGCTTCGTCAGTTGCTTCTAGAGCTTCACACTCCACTTAATTCAGCGGCGATTGTTTACTATGATAATGTCAGCGCAGTATACATGACCAGGAATCCTGTTCACCATCGACGCATGCAGCATATTGAAATTGACTTCCATTTTATCCGCAAGAAGGCTTCTCTAGGGGAGGTCGGAGTGCTCCATGTCCCATTGTCACACCGGTTTGCGGACATCATGACAAAAGGCTTACCTATACAGCTCTTCACTGACTTTAGGTCGAGTCTTTGCGTCCAAAACTCTCCCCGTTAGACTCAGGATGGGTACTAGAGATATACATTGATATGTATTAGATATGTCTAGCGTGTCTTGTATTGTGCTCCATGTACTTATACTTCCAAGGTACCTTGGCTATATATATGAAAGGGCACCCCCCCCCGCGCCCTCCTTTTAAGGGTGTGCGGTGTATTTGCCCACTACGTTACCTCTCTACACGTACTTTCTTCTGTTGCGAAAACATTTCGGATCACATTCAAAATACTTTGTCTCAAAACATATGTGGAAGTAGATCCCTGGCGGAACTGCAATAGTATATCGACAAGCGAGCAGAATGACGACCTCAGCAGTCCTTCCAATCATGTGCAACAAATCAAATTGGAATGAGTTTGTTTTGTCTTAGACATAGTGCAACATGAATTTTTTCCGTATACATTGTTGAAGTTTGCAAATTTGGTAGGAAATTTTTTTTGCACCATGCATATTTTGGGACATTCATTTTCCGCCTCAACAATCTGCTATTTTTTATAATGCTAGGTTCTTGATCGTCATTGATGGCCTTCAGGGAGTTGAAATGTGGCATGGCATACAAAGTGTATTCCCCAAAACTCATCATGGTAGCCGAATATTGGTTACCACAAGCATTCATTCAGTCGCCACTGCCTGCAGTGCTGAGGGACGATACATTTGCAGAATGCAAGGTCTTGACTATTTTTCATCTGAAAAATTATTCTGGACAAGGATTGGCAATCGTGCAAATCGTACGCCTGCCGTGGAGTGTAATCTAGGGGACACCTTGAGAAAATGTGGTGGCGTACCACTAGCACTGATTAGTGTGGCTAATCATTTGTGCCAGAAAGATCAAACTCTAACTCATGGTACCTCAGAAGCTTTTGAGGAGATGAACAGAGCTCTTACACAGTCCTATGACAGCCTGCCCGATAATTCTCACAGGATGTGCTTGCTATCATTAAGCACATTTCCTCAAGGTCATTTGATCAGAAGGAAGATGCTAATTAGAAAATGGGTAGCTGAAGGACTGGTACTGGGAGGCGGTGAGCTTAATTCAGAACAGGTTGCTAGCAATATATTTGATGTGTTGATTGACAGGAACATTATTGAGCCTGAGCTGATTGGCAGCACTTCCAAGGCGAAGGGATGCCTAGTTCTTGGTGTAATCAAGGACTTCATCATCAATAAATCAGCATCAACAGAGTTTGCAACTATGGTTAGCAATGATGAGTTCCTCTTTCCCAACAAGAGGATTGCCCGTCCTGTTCGTCGATTATCTGTCCATGGAGGAACAACTCACAGCTACGGATTTGCAAAGAGAATTATACTGGATCGAGTCAGGTCATTGACAATCTGCAACACTGTGCCTTTTGATTTCAAGGGCTGCTGCTTGCTGAGAGTCTTGGATCTGCTGGGTTGCCAAGGGGTTGACAAGAGAGTTCTGCATAACATATGCAAGCTAGTGTTTCTCAAGTACCTAAACCTCAGGGGCAGTGATGTTCGCAAGATCTCCAAGAAAATAAAAAAACTGCAGTGTTTGGAGATGTTGGACATTCGGGAGACACGGGTGGAAACTTTACCAATTGAAGTATTCATGCTCCCACGGTTGGCTCACCTGTTTGGCAAGTTTGAGCTACCGCGACAACTAAAAGATCAGACATTAAAGACTGAGATGCTGGCCTTTTCTCCGAGAAAAGTGAACTGCAGACTATTTCAGGATTTGTCATGGTGGACAACAATGAGTTTGCATGCATCATACTTAACACAAGGTCACTAAGGAAGGTTAAAGTATGGTGCAACCGCAAAATAACTTTCTCCTGCCAAAAGCGTTTTTGGTCCTCCACCCAGGAACGCATCAAAGGAAAGAATGCCCTTGAATCTCTATCAATTGATTTTGGCAACAAATCCATCAACTTCCTCAATGACATTGGAGCACCCTATGCACTTATTAGCTCCATGAAACTACGGGGAAGGTTAATCTCTCTGCCCACCTTCATGAGTTCACATGATACTACTCTCTCCCAGTTGGAGCTGTCTTCCACTCGGCTGAGCTTGGATGATTTGTCACTGCTGCAAAGCTTACGTCAGCTAATTTATCTGAAGCTAGTTGATGATGAAGGATTTTGGGGCAACTGTTTCATTGTGCGAAAGCGACAGTTCCCAAGCCTCCTACGCATGTGCTTCGAAGGCCCGGTGGTTCCGCAAGTAGATATCCATCAAGGAGGCATGGGCTCTCTTACCTGCCTGCAACTACTTTGTCCAGCGCTTTCAAGTTGTAAGATAAATGATAGGGGGCAAAGGTCTATGGGAGTTCAACCAGTTGAAAAGCTGAAGGGAGTTTTTTTTTTGAAGAATCAAAGCTGAAGAGAGTTGACAATGACCCCCAGACAAGCTTCAAGGAAGCAAGTCAGGAAACAGATTCTAAGAAAACACCCATGGAAAACTTCATGTATATTACAGAGAAAAAGAAACAGGGGATTTGATTTTAAAAAATACTTCAGCGGAATCGAACATCTACAACGTCTCAGAGAGCTGGTACTTCATCCTTCTGTTAGTCAAGAGGTATTTGTTGCGTGCAAGGAGGAGGCAAGGAGCAACATCAACAAGCCAAAAGGTAACCATACGGTAAGCATGGTCTCATATCATAATTCTTAATGATTTCAATGTTCATGACATTTTGTAACGTTGCGCCTATTATATATCAGAACTGCATCTGTCTACGTACATTTTCCGGTTGTTATGCCGCAAAATTAGGGAGCAACCACTAGGAGAAAACCAGCGATCCCTTACAGTCCCCATTTTTCATTTGTTTCAAAAAGTTCCTAAAATAACAACTGTTGAACAATTTATCTGTAAATAAACATACAAAAGTTGTATAAAAAATAAATATAACAATACTAGTCAAAATTTACAAAAGTTATATAAATCTTTTATTACAACTTGCAGGAGCATGAAAATGTGTATCATTTTTCTGAAAATGAATATAGAAAAGGTGTACAATTTATGTGTAAAATGTGTGCAATTTATCTAAAAAAATATATTATAAATATAAAAGGTGTATGATTGTCTAAAAATAATTATCACAATAATAGCGGAACTTGTTTCTCATGAAAGCAGTTCTGAAGATTACTCATGCTACATACAAAGGTTGTGTAAAAGTTGTGTACATAAGTTTTATCTTTCCAACAATGGAAATCGCGGGCCCTTCATTCAGGAGTTCCTAATATACTAGTGCTACATTGCGTGAGCTGATCAATCCTCAGGTACAGACGTACAGTAGACTTGCAGAACATATAAAGGATTAAAAAAAGTACTACTGTTTGAATTATTGCAAGTAGCACCTTGCTCTGCATGAAAGAATTAAGTTGATTTATTGGCATGGACTCAAGGGATGACCTTAAAAGTTTATTTCAGTTTAGTTCACAAAGCGCTATTGTACGTTTAACTAACATATATTACTAAACATTTTGCACTCTTGTCCTTAAGGTATAGATAAGTTTGGCTGCGTGTGGCTTTTGATTTAGCTTCCTGTTAATAAGTCATGCACTACTATATATCTGACTCCGGTCCCTGCCTCTATACATTTTCTAGGTTTTGCAACACCTCATTAAGTTTTCTAGGCTTGTTCAGATTGTTTTGTGATCGGTATAGTGCATCATTTCCCTTGAAGAACATCATCTCTTCTCTATCAATGCCACCTTTATAATTTTGTGGAGCTGTTATATTCACAGGAAACATTTTCACCTTGCTCATTACTTGTGCAATCTGACTAGTTTCTATCTTGGTTAGTCATCCAAGAAATCCTAGAATCAATGCATTGTTGGTTGATTTTGATTTTTGTCACCCGCAGAGGAAGAAGTATGGGGCTAAAGAGGAAGAACACCAGTGTCTCGAACAAGAATATGAGACGACTGACGAGCTAGACATAAGATTATTGGAACGTGACACAGAACAAGCTAATCGGTATGGTTATTTATGGCAAAGTGGAATCTTTTTTGTTTAGCTGACACCCTATAAGCCCATCGATCTTTTCATGGCCAACTGTTATAGTGCTAAATAGTTCCTTTTCCATGCCATGGACAACAGGGTACCTGAATCCTCTTCATCCAGCAGAGTGACCGATTCAGGTAATCCTAGCGAATTGTACAATTTGTTTCCATACAATATGTTTGGTGTCCAAGTGAATATCAGCTATCTACTGCTTGTGCTCCACGAACACTTGCTAAAATGAAAACTTCATCCAAATTTTGTTTTTAATGCTTATTTTGTATTGCATCGATCACATGATTTTTGTCTACATGCATGACGAACATCAGAAATATGCTCTCGCTATTTAAATTATTGCATAATCTTTCGGAACCTCCATGTTATCATCAAAAGATGTGATACATATAATTCTGTCCCAGATTTATTTTATGAAAATAAACATAGGACATCAACTTAATGGAGTTTAATCATCAATGCAACTTTATTTATTTTAAAAAATGCACACCATTATCATAAATGAATATCAATATCCCATAAATATGCATATTTCAATCTGAATTCGCAACCTGCGCTAGTATTGTAGGTTACCTCAATTAACGTATGGAAGAATCGCTCGAATGAGAGTTTTGAGGGTTCGGAGATGGGGGAAATAGGTGCCTTGGCTTCCATTATATAGAGTTCAGGTCCAGGGCTGTTACAGAGATCCCTTTTCTAGCTTGGCTTGCAAGCAACGCTATCCTATGGAGCTAGTCCTGTCGTGGCTGTCGTCACGGCCCGATCCCACATTATGGTATGGCAAGGCATGGCCTAAAGGCTGTCCATGGTGATACTGTAGGCAACATGAGGGATCCGCCAACGATTTTTCACATTGTGGCATTCGTCGCCTGGTCTTCGGGAGCGACATGCGAGAGTTGGAAGCCGCCTGCATCCCTACAGGACGCGGCTTCAAGAGGCGCTAAGCGAAGCCTCGAATCCGCTCGGCGAAACTTTTCACGGCAAAGCCAGTTCGCCAAGCTCCTTTTGGCCCCTCGCTAGGCTCCTACTTTGCCGGCGTGAACTCCCGCGCTCGGCGAGCAAAGTCTCCACGGCCGGGCGCCATTACGGTGCCTTCCGCCACACGTGGATTATCTTTACTGAGCTCCATGGTGAGTGCTCGGCAAAGGTTTTCTTTTTTGGCTTTTCCGGCGTGGGCTAAGGCGCTAGATATTTTTTTTTTTTGCCAAGCGGCGACAAAACTATCGGCAAACCATCGCGCCCGAATGCCATTGTGCTCGGCAAAGCCTCGGGAGTTTGCCGAAGCGCCACAACACCATCGCGCTCGGCAAACCTTGCGATTTTTCCGGCGGCCGCCGCCCATGGCGCCGGTGAACTTGGTCTCTTTGCCGAGTGTCTTTGCCATGGCGCTCGGCAAAGCTAGGAACCAGGGTTTCTGCAGCGCCTATTCCCCAGCTTTTGGTGAGCGCCATAACCAATGCGCTCGGCAAAGCACGCCTGTGCCAAGCGTAATGGTCATTTGCGCTCGGCAAACGGGCAAAAACAGCAGTTTTTATTTTTTTTTCGTTCCACCTTGACAAGCAATGAACGTCACATATATTTCACTGAACGTTTCAGTTTGAGTTATCTTTCACTGAAACAGTTTCAGTCTGAGTTATCTTTCATAGTTTTACATCGAGATAGGTAAAGGTTATTTAGATTCAAAGTTTGGTAGTTGCATTGAACTATGTCTCAAAATGATAATGGTTCTTAATTTCGATACAAATTTGGGGTGTTATTTTGAATTATATTTCAATCGTGGGATGTGGCTAAGTAAGATGCAAAATTAGGAATCTACTTTATTGTGTATTTTTTACAGTAGTAAAGATGAGTAATTATTTACAGTAGTATCTGTATTGGGGATTGTGATTAGAATGTAACAAATTAAGATAAGTTGTTTCTAAATATTGTGTTAGGTTATAAGATTTATTTAGTTTTTTTGTATACAGTGCATCTGGTGAGTATTAATACATAGGCTTCCTTAGGGCCTCTAATTTAAATAGTATAACATTTAGTTTTTTTGTGATCATAGTATAAGATTTAGTTAGGACTAGTATGAGTCGCAGAGTTGAGACATGGGTTAATAAGTTCCTTAAAAAAATACATGGATTAATAAATAACCAAATATATACTGGAGTATTGCCTGTTCCAATGCAATTAAGGGTTTGTTTGGATGATACGGTCTTTGAAAACTCTAGTATCACAAACTATGGTTTTATAAGCAAAAGAGATATAAAAACACTGCTGTTTTGACAAAACTATCCAGCAGTTTTGCAAAATTGGGTTGGCATTTGTGGTTATTTGTCAAATCTCAAAATAGAATGGGAAGCAAAAGATATGGCCATCTCCAAGAGTTTCACAAATTGGACTTGGCAAACACAATTTGGTGGGCCTTCGTCATGCGGGAGCAGAAAACGCGTTGCGGAGAACTTCTCTTCGCACCGCGGGTAGATATGCAAAGTGGAATTCGCTTGGCAAAATTGGGAGTCCAGGGAGGAATTTGCCAAGTTTTGCAAAATGCCAACTCGTATGCAAAACTGCTAGTCCTCTTTTTAAGGTTTTTGACAAATTTTAAAAATGATAACCCTGTTTGCAAAACTGTTGGAGTTGCTCAAGAATTATTGCATCCAAACATCCAGCAGCTATTAAAAACCAAAGTATTTTATAAAACTGTAGCATTTCTCAATTACTTTAAAAATACTTTGCATCCAAACAGGCCCTAAGTTGGATATGTATTCTTGATGTGCCCTTTTGTATCTAACCAATCTGACCAGACTAATCTCTTTGTTCAGGTCCCCATGTACAAGTTGAGATCGTTGAGGAATCAGCGAAGTTTCCTTCCACCTCTGAACACGATATTACCACCGAGCAAATAGAAACACAGACTGCCGCTACCGAAGAGCAAACACAAGAAATCCAGGGCAAAGAAAAGTCCAACCTCACAAGTCACCGGCTCATGTTGGAGCTGCGAATATACATCCTGCTCCTGGCCGTGCTGCTGGCCACTGTGACATACACCACCGGGTTTAGCCCGCTGGGAGGAGTCTGGCAGGACACGGCTGGCGGTCACATCCCTGGCGACCCCATATTCCGGGACACGCACAACAAACGGTACCTAGTGCTCTTCTACTGCAACGCCACCGCGTTTGCTGCATCGGTCTTGGTCATGGTCCTCAGCTTCACCCTCAGCTGCCTGTACGACAATGGCAACAACTCCAGCTCCGAATTGTCGCCCGGATCTTCGTTCGGCCACTTCAGGCAGTCATGCTGTTGGCCCTGCTCAGCCTCATGGGAGCCTATTGTGCAGGTAGCTCCACGGAGTCAACCTTCTACTCCGGGCTTCTGGCCACGGATGTCGTCCTCTCAACGGTCCCGGTGCCCGCAATTTTTACCAACACCAAAATCGGTTCCATCATCAGCTACTTCCTTAAGAGGGTGTTGGCCCCCTTCACACCTTATTCGGCAATGGTTACAGCGGCGTACCTGAGACCAAAGAAGAAGACTCGCCGAAAAAACAAGAACAGTTCCGCAAGGTCCTCATGCTTCTCGCCATGTTTGCTGCGAGCACCACATATGCGGCCGGGCTGAGCCAACCAGGCGGCGTCTGGGAGACCAGCGGAGCAGGCCATACTCCTGGCGACGCCATTCTCAAGGAATTTAAACATGCGCGCCTCAAAGTGTTCTTCTACTCCAATACCACGGCATTCTTCGCGTCACTGCTCATCATCGCGGTGGCTCTGGACAGGAAAGTAAGCAAGAGAATTGCCCATGTATTTGTTATACCCACGCTGGTCATACCCACGCTGGTCAGTCTCGTTGTCTCGTACATTGCCGGCAGCAGCAGGCAGACCAACAGCACCGTCTACTTGGTCAGTCTGGTTCCCGTTCCGGTATTGATTTTGATTGTGGCATTATTGTTTACACGTGCACCTACCAGCCCTGCTGTATCGACCAATGCCATTCATATGCGAACTTGGCTGTTTAGAAGCTTTTTCAGGTATTACTACCGGAGCTCTTCTTACTCTGCAAATCATTGCCATTCTTGAGAGTCGTATCGTGCTATATAATATATTCATTTTTCCATCACTATTGTAATTGACCAGTTTTAATTTCTCTCCAAATCAGGAAGGAAAATGCAGGGGCCAATGCTCGTTCTCTTCTGCTTCTTGCCACTCTTACGGGGACAGTCACGTTTCAAGCAGGGCTGCACCCGCCAGGTGGCATTTGGCAGGACACCTCGTACGGACACACGGCTGGGGATCCAATCCTTCTCACTACAAATGCTGAGCAGTACAACGCTTTCTTCTATTGCAACTCAGTCTCCTTCGTGGCGTCCTTGGTCGTCATTTTATCCTTGAACCAAAAAGAAGCTTCAGCTTAGGCAATACATCCTTGACACATTCATGATACTGGACCTGTTCGGGCTCATCGGTGCATACACAGCAGCAAGCTTCTGGGATCCAAGCACCTCCATTTATGCCACGGTCTTGGCAGCTGCTGTCCTTGCCTATGTTGTGATCCTCGTCGTCATCACGCTGTTCAACAAGGCCAACAGCACGGAGAAGGATAATGTGCATGTGCTGGTAGATAAGACGCCCAAGTGGCCCTTCATCTTTGCTATTTTGGCGGTCACCATCACCTACCAAGCCATCCTCACTCCTCCAGGTGGTTTCCTGCAGCAAGAAGAGCAGTCCGACTACAAAGTTGGCGACCCTGTCCTCTTGTCCTACTTTCCTCGTCGCTACAAAGCCTTCTTCTACTCCAACTCAGTGAGCTTCATGACATCTATTCTCATCACAGTCAAGCTCATCCTCAACCCCAAATCGTACAAGGCATCCAGACGAAGATTTCTGGTTGGTTACATGGCGGTAAGCTTGTTTGGCCTAATGGGTGCCTTTGCCGCCGGGAGCTCATGGTATTTGAAGACATCCATCTACGTAATCCTGTTGGAAGCGGTGGTCTTTTTGTTCGTACTCTTGCTGTTCATTGTTCTTTTGTTCACGGACAACCTCAGTGCTACACAAGGAGAAGCAGTAAAGAAGACGACCACACTAGATGATGAGAAGGCCACCAACAGGAAGGGTATACATGCCAAGGAGACGCAGACGAACACAGTAGGTGATGACGAGGCTACCAAGAGGAAGGGAATACAGACGAACATACTAGGTGATGAGAAGGCCACCAAGAGAAAGGGAATACATACCAACTGCAAATACCTCATGCTGCTAGGAGTACTTGCGGCAAGTGTGACCTACAAGGCTGGCCTAGAACCGCCAGGTGGAACTTGGAAGAGCAGCATTGGAGGGTATGAGGCTGGCAACCCGATCATGCATGACACCAGGAGGCCCCGGTACTTTGTGTTTTTCTACAGCAACTCTCTTTCATTTGTGGCATCCATTTGCACCATCATGCTCCTACTCGTGCCGGAGAAGCTACTTCGAAAACACAAGGCATTGCACAAGAGATGGCCTGTGGTGACCAACACAACAATTGCGATCAATTTCTTTGGCCTTCTAGTTGCCTATGGAGCCGGCTCAAGCAGAGCAGTGAAGACTTCTGTATATTTCATCTTACTGGCCTATTCCATGCCGGGCATTGTGGCGTTAGCATGTGCTGCAATCCATCTCCTGCTGTCCATAATCAGCAAGAGAAGCCAGAGCACGCAAGAAAATAATCCGGTGGAGGAAAGCTCGCCAGTGTGATTCGATTGTCAGTATCCTCTCCAGCTATATTTGTTATTGTTGTATAAAGTGTAAAGGAGCTGAAACAATGAATTGCTCCTCTCCTGTAGTCCATTTATTTGGCAAACTGGTCATGTATGACAACAAAATTCTGCTTCGAAGCAGCAGCTTATCATTGTAACTGTACTCTATCTACTATATTGTGCTGTTTCTGTGTCTCTCTTAAGTCTTAATCCTTTAGCAACAGCAGCATATCATTGCTGCTGTGCTGATCAGGCAAATGCTGGGAAGAGAAGCGGTGAATGCTAACAGAGGCTGGCGCGCAATCTGGTCATGCATGACACAACGGGAAGCTCCAGGGCCTCCGTTTCTTCTGCAGCAACTCCACTTCGTTCATGGAATCTGTTGTTTTAATTTTAAAAGGGATAATAACTACAGATTTGATTATGCATAATTATGTTTAGGTCGTGTGACTAACTAGAATTGATTATATCCCTGCCTTCTCTCTTGTATCCATGTACTGAGGATGAGCTCAGCCAAAAAAATGACGAAATCTTTTATAGTACTTGAAATTGCCTCTTATTGTTGCCTCCACAAGATAGCAATTTTGTTGATTTAGGGTAGTAAAGTCATTTCTCATAGTCCCTCATCCCCACCACTACCGCACACAGGGCCGCTACCGAGCACCAGAAGGTGTACCGAGAGCCTAACAACCAGTGCTCGGTAGCGTCCCCTGTCCGAGAGCCACTCTCGAAGGAATCCAACACTCGGTAGTGCTCCCTCCACCGAGAGCCCAACGCTCAGTAACCATAGGCTCTCGGTAGACAATAAGCTCACCCGGCGTCCATCCCTCGGTAACCTAGACCCTCGGTAGATGATTACTTCACCAAGAGCCAGCCCTCCGTAAAGCTCGCACTCGGTCCTGTTGATGACCCAGCCTCGGCAGTGCCTAATGCCCCCTATCTTTGTCAAATCTACCGAGAGCGGCGTTAGGCGCTCGGTAGAGTTTGGACATTTTACCGAGGGCCGGGATGCAGGGGCCCTCGGTAAAAATATATTACCGAGCGCCATAATTGTGGCCCTCGGTGAAATTACCTTTTTTTTGAATTTTGGATCTAAACTTTTTGTGTGTGGTTTTGTACAATGTCTCATAGCTCATGTTCAAATTTGAGATTTTTTCAAAACTATTTAGTATATATTTTGATTTTCTTTCTTTTAATTGAATTTTCTTCTATAACTCAAATTTAAACTGGAAGCCATTCGAATACACGGGAGACATGAACCGAAAAAATGAGATTCATATTTGTGAGTGCAATGTACGCATCGGATTGGAACATGGGAACTGACCCATCTACACATCCGCGGGTGGGATTAGGACCTATCCTCACCTATTAGATAGTCGGAACGACATGGGTTATCTTGCTCGCTCATATATATGCTAAAGGATGGACAACCGTCGATTGCATAATCAATGGCCGTAGAAGTAGGTGGGATTTTGATAGAGTGGATGGACAAGACAAGTGAATTCTTGAACCGTGCATTTGGCAACCAACCAGCACATGTTCTAGTTTTATGTCCCTACTCCAAGTGTGGCAATATGAGAAGAAAAAAAATAGGAGACTATGGGTAGACATCTTACGTTTAATGGGTTTACAAATGGGATATACCGTGTGGAGATACCATGGTGAAAATCGGCGTTTTAGAGAGGAGGTGGTGAGACCACGTCTCAATGCTTTTGATGCGATGCGGGGGTAGCGAGACATGGTTGATGATGCTGCGGCGCGCATGTTTCAGCGACTCTCATGAAAGGGAGGGGACGACGGAAGATGCATGGGAGTTCTACAACATGATGGAGTCAGCAACTAAACCCCTCCACGAGCACTCTGAGGTTTCTCAGTTGGATGTTGTTGGAGGCTTAATAGGGTTGAAGGCCGACCTAAACGTGAGTTGAGAAGGGTTCGATAAGATGTTGACTGTGAGTGCCAGTCTGCTTCCAAAGGTCCACAATCTGCCAGTCAACCAGTACGCGACAGAGAAAGTCCTCGAAGCACTTAAGATGCCGTACGAGCAGATACATGTTTGCGGAGGGGTGCGTCCTATTTAGGAATGAACACGCAGATGCAAAGTACTGCCCAAAGTGTAAATCCCCAGGTTCATGGAGGGGTGCGTCCTATTCATGGAGGTAGATTGCGGTAATGGTGAGAAGAATCAGCTTAACATCGCTGAGAAAATCCTACGGTACCTTTCGTTCATACCGAGGATCCAATGGCTATTCATGACTGAGGAATCAGCGAAGCAGATGACATGGCACAAATAGGGCAAACGATACCATTCTCACAAGATGGTAAATACATCCGATGGTGAAGCTTGGCACTACTTCGTTGAGAAACATCGTGACAAAGCTAGTGAGCCTCGTAACGTAAGTGTTGCGATATCAACAGATGGGTTCAATCCTTACGGGATGATGGTGAAGCTTGGCGCCGGCGAAGGGTGCCTCGCCGGGAGCTGGCTTGGAAAGTCCCAAGGTGGTGTGGGGACGACGGGGCGGGTGAATAGCACCACAACGACCGCTGACCCACAGACCACTGCTAGGCCCCGCGCGCCGTGGCGGTCTTGGCCCACCCTAGCCACGTGCTCGCGCCGGCGGCGACATGAACAAGGGCAAAGCAGCGGCACTCGGCGTGGCTCACACGGGGCTCAGCGCGCTCGCCACCTGCCTTGGGGGCAGAGGCCCGCCGTTGCCTCTCCCACGCGTGCTCGCGCCGCAACCGGAAACGGGGGGCGGGCCGTGGCGCTCGTCATTGGCTCCAACGGGGCTCCCGTGGTCGCCACCTCGCTTCAGGGTAGAGGCCCGCCGTCGCCTCTCCCGCGCATGCTCGAAAGCAGTCACCGACAGATCAGCTGCGGCGGCGATCCCCTACCACTGGTGGCTGTGAAATAACGATGCTCTTAGTAGATGATTTGTAGAATAACAACAAGCTTCTACAGGAGGTAGATAGAACAGAAAGGAATTGGGACATGAGGGCTGCCAAGTAAACACACCCATGCTCAATTGTTACCGGAACAGAATTATTTCATGAGATCGCTCATCTGATCGTCACTCTGGTCCTCGAAGAGGAAAGTTAAGGTTCCGGTACGTTGGTAAAAAAAAAAAAATCTCTGCATGCATACCTTGTAAGGACGTGATCAACGAACCAAAAATACAATCAGTGGATACGTTAGCTGTTACCCTAGAAGTTTCAGTGCATTTGTGGTTCTAAGCCCTGGCGTGCCAAGCTTAATTTTGTCCATGCCAAATAAATTGTTAGACCGTGATTTGGTTGAAGGCCAAATATTGATCAAATTTGTCATATGCCCTGTTATTGTTACTCCCTCTGTTCTTTTTACATGTCACATTAGGTTTGTTCTAAATGAAAATTGCTACTTCCTCCATAGTTGAAAATGAAGACGTTTAGGACAGCGACACGGTCTCCAAAACACAACTTTGACTTCTGTTTTCTATAAAAATATTTATTAAAAAATTATATATGTATACTTTTATGAAAGTATTTTTCAAGACAAATCTATTGATACGATTTTTCACATTTCTAAACTCAACGACTTAAAAGTTATTAATGATTTATATTCCTAATATTTGACCCAATCCTTTTCCAAAACGTCTTCCTTTTCAACCATGGAGTAGTATGTTTGAGCTTCTATTTCACAAAATCTTTATGGTCCCTTTACAATATGACTTACATATACTCTGGAAGTATTTTCATAGTGAATCTGAAAACATAATTCTTATGTTAGCAATTTACACAATTTTTTGTGAAGATGGCCAAACATTCAAAGATATAAATGTTTGACTCGAGAAGAACCTAATACAACATGTAAATAAGAACGGATGGAGTACTTCCTTCACTGTTTTTTTTTTTTTTTTTTTTTTTTTTTGCTTCACGGAACTTTGACCATTCTGGGCCCTCGAATCACTGGCTCGAGCTGCTCAGCCGCAAAAATGCATACCATCCTGACCTTGCTGAATGAAGGAAGATTGGTGCTGCCGGTGGCAGAGCTAGAGCAAATATGAGAGGATGCACTTCCCTTATGGTGCATATGTTTTTACCTTATAGTTGCAAATATGGTACAATTTTGATCATAATCACTTTTTATATATATAAATTTTGTGGGTGCACGCACAACCAGCATCACATACGTAGCTCCGCTTATGGTTGTAGCATTTATCGCTTGGTATGGTTTCTAAACTTCCAATTTATAAAACCGGTTTTACAGCAGTAATAATTGCAATTAAATGATTAAGAGACATATTAGCTATCATTAGGTAGTAATCCTGCAATTGTTTGTAAACGATATATCGATTTTATCGAAGCAATAAAGTTTGCCTGATTATAGCCACGTGTCGTACTATTATACAAATACCCCATTTTTTGTGTCTAGTATATGATGGAATGTGGCAACCAGCAGACACCATGTAGAACCACGGAGCGTACAGAGTCTTGGACCTCCTGATTATTTGGTCCAGTGCCTCTTTGCTGGACAGTCAAGGTCCAAGGGTGCTGGACCCAGTGAAGGCCCAAGGGACGACAAGAGGAGCTTGACGGGCCACCACAAAACGAATTGCCAACTAAGTTCGTTGGGATTGTTCGGGGCTAAATTAGGTGGGCCTGGGTAAGAAGGGTCCAGCTGTAACCCATGGGTAAAATTATATATTAATTTTTATTACTAACGGTGCGGCTGCATAGGGATTGGTGTTAATTTTTTTACAATACTTCCTGATTGTGATATTTTTTGTGCACAATGATGGTGCATGAGCTTTGGAGTCAAACACAAGACCAGCACTAGAAGAAACAAAAACACAAATTCATTATTACCGAAGATTATTACATTCATGAACTGAGTAATCGTCTCTAGTCCATTTATCAAATACTGCTCCACCAAGAAATTAATCTACTACACCAACATATCGGTGGTGGATGATGGCCGGAACAATAAATCATGGCCAACGCATAAATGAGCAGCAGCACTCTACAGGATTCATATGTCTCTCGCAAACAGTTTTGACTATATTTTTTGCTTGCGCTGGGCAGCCTTGGCTCTGCACTCAGTGTGGCACGCTCCGCCAGCCTCGTCATTGCATTCTCCATTATGTACTGGATCACATAACGTCTCAACTGCATGCCCATGAAATTCGCAGACTTAGCTACTATAAACCATATATATTTATATACGCATATGGTAATTCAAAAGATGACAGATACGCACTTTCGTGTAATACAGCAAGAGTCGATGACATCATCAAAAGAACAATGCAAAGAGAAGCGCATACAGCCTTCATTGTGTTGGTCTTCATGAGTAGTGTGATCAAGATAATATAATTGTTACTATTTTGTCATGCTTCTTGCTATGCTAGCTCAAGGTTATATAGAGGTCGAGACACATCTTAGGCATCTAATTAGTTCATTTATTGCAGAAAATATGGTGTGTAGAAGGTTTTGATTAGTTCATTTATGACCATATCAATTCGAATGACCACATCAATTCTAATGATATGGTGTGTAGAAGGATTTGATTTGTTCATTTATTGCAGGATTCAAATAATCAGTGGGTATTTCCAAATAGGCATTTAATTTTTAGGAGTAAGTCGTATTTCCAAATGTACCTAAACAACAGTGGGTTACTCATAATTCAATTGGAGGTATGTTTTCTATAACCATTCACGACCTTATCTTTTTTCACAGTCGACTTAGAGCAACTCAAAAGATGAATATTCATTGTTCAACTATGTGTCTCCTTGTTTCACTTTCACTTCATGATCATTTTCATTATGTTTAACTAGAAGCATACACCAAACTTTGCCACAAATTAGAACGAAATTAGATTAAAATGCTTGTGTGAGGGAATAAACTATTATAAATTAATTATAGTGGATGGCATGGCATATATGATAGAACTAAATGCATGTGCTAGTGGACTGCTTGTATGTTGACATAGAATAGTGGGTTTAGGATTGTAAGATATAGATATAGATGACATCTATTTGTTGAAATTGGCCACGACCTTGTCATGGCCATTTCAAAATCGTCTCACCTAGAAAGTGGCAAATCCCTCCTCTTAAGGAAAATTTTGAATTTATTTTTGATACAACTGATTTATCGATGATTAACACTACCGAAAACGGACATTTAAGTGAGGGGCGATTTTTATGAGGAAAATAAACTCTCACGAAAATAATATTTTCATGAGTGATGTAAATCCCGCCACGAAAACTTGTTTTTCGTGAGAGTACTCCACATACCATCATGAAAATCACCTCTTTTCGTGAAGGTTACTCTCATGAAACTACCAAACTCTCATGATTCCATTACGTGAAGGTTTACACTCACGAAATGCCATAATTACCCGCCATGAAAATATCGAATTTAAAAATGCCAACGTCTAGCGTGAAGGTGAACTCTCATGAAAATAGTAAACTCTCACGAAATCCATTCGTTAAGGTTTACTCTCACGAAAAACCATTAAAAACACTCATGAAAACACCGATAATAACATGATGGCAACGGTCACTGCGTGAAGGTGAACTCTCACGTAAATACCTAACTCTCACGAAATCCATTCATGAAGGTTTACTCCCCACGAAATACCATAAAAACAAATCCATGAAAAACACTGATGCAAACTTGGTGGCAACATCCACTCGTGAAGGCAAACTCTCACAAAAATAGCACACTCTCACGAAAATCCATTGGTGAAGGCTTACTCTCACGAAATACCATAAAAAAAAACTTATGAAAACACCAATTGAAATATGAGTTGATATTTTTCAATAGAAAAAATAATTCCTTAAAATGCTAGGAAATCAAGAACACGAACCAAAGCTTTTTTTTTTTTCATTTTAATCAGCAATGAAATTTTTGACAACAAGTCTTTCTCTATCATACTAACTCCAAATGCAGTGATTCTTTTTCTAAATGTTTCTAAAATCATTCTCTATCAACTTATCAACTATTTGAAACCATCTAGAGTTTCGAAAACTCGTCCAAAGGTGGCATTTTGAAAATCACCAAAGTTTGACTTGGTCAAACCTCGATAAACAGACACTAAATGACCTCGGTAGAAAAACTTTTTTGAATACAAAGGGTGTTAGAACTCATCAAGATCTACATTCTATATATATGTCATTTTGCATTTGAGAAAGTGTTAGGAACCCCTAGTCGCAAAACCATATATCTCACAAAGAGTTTATGAAACTCACATCACGAGACTAGTGGTTTTTCGAACTACACTTTCCTAACACTTCCTCATATGCAAAAATGACCTAAATACCAAATGTAGATCTTGATGAGTTATGAATTTTTGGTATTCATGACTTTTCAAATGGAGGTCGTCTAGGGCTTCAAAAATTCGCCCGATGCCATAAAAGTTTCAAAATTCAAAATTCGAGGCATCAAAACTTTGAAACATGAAAAGTTCACTCTAATACCAAATGTAGATTTTGAAGAGCTTAACAAAACTCGTAGTCAAGACTTTTCGATTTGAAACCAGCTAGGGTCTCAAACTGGCTCGGAGGTGCCATTTTCAAAATGGCCAAGGTTTGACCGGTCAAACGAACCACTAAACGACCTCGGTTGAAAAACTTTTGAATACAAGGGTGTTAGAAGTCATCAAGATCTGCACTTTGTATATGGGTCGCTTTTTCGTTTGAGAAAGTGTCGAGTAAACACTACTCACAAAACCAAGGTTCTCACAAAGAGTTCATGAAACTACGGCGTGAGTGAGTTGTCCATTTTGAACTACATTTTTCTAACGCTTTCTCAAATACAAAAATGACCTGAATAACAAATGTAGATCTTGATGAGTTATGAACTTTTGGTATTCGTGACATTTCAAGCGGGATACCGCCTAGGGCTTGAAAACCCGTTTGGGCCAAAAAATTTAAAATTCAAATTTCGAGGGCGACAAAAAGTTTGAAAAATGAAAAGTTGACTCTAATACCAAATTTAGATCTTAATAAATTGTACAATTTTGTTGTTACTCAATCTTCCATTTGAAATCATTTACTGCTCTAGAAATTGCCTAAATCAAAATAAAATAGATTAATAAATGATTAACAATGACAAATATTGAGGTAAACTAGCTCTGCACAACTTATGGCCCAAGGCCCAATAAGCTTATCTCTAGCCTCACCGTTGGATTGATCGATCAATGGTGGAGATTAAAAACGGGTGAAATTTTTAGATGAGCTTGAAAAAGAGATAGGCACGGCGCTGTGGACTGAAATTTTATATCACACTGCGTGGCTGGCCGGCTGAAATATCGCGACGGCGCGTGACTCGATCTTCTCGACCTGCCACTCCACCTTGTGAAATTTTTTTGCGAAATATCGCGAAATTTCCGATATATCGCATTTTTCGGTGAGGTCCGAAAAATTTTTATATCGGTCAAAATTTTCGGCTAAATTCATATTTCACTCAAAAATTACACCAAACCATCCGAAAATTTGCATATTCTCTAGTCTTAATAAAGACTTATATTTTTTCAAATCTATTTAATTTTCTCACTAACACATTCGATGATACTTGAATATTTGTGCAAGTTGCCCACCGTGAGCCGTTGCATTATCACCGCACAACGTATGTGATATATTGTGTTGTTTCATTCATGTTATATAAATTTGTGATGGAAGATGGATTTGGGAGTTTTTCTAGTGAGATGATGCCAAATTTTTCAAAACGCATTTTGAATTTGTTTAAATTTGACACGATATTTCCGAAATATCGCATTTATCGGCAAGTGCCGATATTTTTTTCTACGGGTAGAAAAAACCTAGACTCCACCTCCCCTTCTCGGATCTAGATCCGCGTGGAGGAACAGGGAGGCGGAGAACCACCCGGCCGCGGCGGCGGTCCTTCATCTACAAAGCCGACCGACGGCGCCGCCTCCGCGATGAGCGAGTTCGTCGCCGTCATGCGCATCGCGCCGGACCAGCGGCGTCGCCGCCCGAGGCCGAGATGCCCTCGGCGACTTCCTCCACGCGGCGCCCGGATGGAGGCGGAGGACCCGCCGCCGCCGCCACAGGTTACGGCTGCACGGCTGTCGGTGAGTCGTGGTGGCGGTGGCCCGGCTGGTCTTGGCCCAGCTGGGTCGCTTCGGCCGCTACCTCCCGGGCGTGTCCGCCCAGATCAGGAAGAGGCTTGATGATCTCCGAGAACCCGCGCCATCTGCAGCATCGACCACCCGCACAAGCCAGTCTAGGCCAACGCCGCCTACTCCGCCATCACCCTCGCCACCTGGTACGAAGCAGCGTTTGCAATCGATTTGAGTAGATTTCCTCCTGCCACTACGCCTTCTCCACTGATGACCACAGCCCCGGCCCGCTCCACCACCCTGACGCGTGCCTCAATGTCATCCTCACCACCTCGGTGGCCAGGACCTATGCCACAGGCACCGAGCACTTGGCCAAGGGATACTGTGGTTCGGGGAGGTAACCATGGAGAAGCTCCATTGAGGGAATGAGGTCCTCAAGAAGAGGATGCAGCCCGGCGACACCAAGGCGATAGTCAGGGATGAGGTGCTCAGGCGAACAAAGGTATTGGTTGTCTCTGGTTTTCTTTTGTTGTAGAAATAAGCAGCAGCCTGAATTTTTATCTGCCAATCCCTGTGCATTGTTGCAGTGGTAGATAATCTCAGTCTGATTGGCGGTACGACGGACACGATTTGTGGTCTCCAAGGTGATGAGCTGCTGCAGCAGATGAACAGAACACGCCCAGCACCTGCTCGATGAAGTGCCTCCAAGGTGATTTCTTGACTTGCATGCTTGACGTGGATGGACTGCTAGAGTTGGGATGTCTATATATGTGTTGTTGAGCTACTGATCATGCATGAGTTTTGGAATCTCAAATCCTATTATTTTTTTTCAGTGTGCTTTGCATGTATTTTTGGTGGCGTTTTCCATTCCATTCTATTTTTGGACAGCAGTTAGTAGGGAATGGTTTAAAACATGCATTAGATCATTGGAATCTTATCATTCGACTAGGTAAGCGCCCGTGCGTTGCTACGGGATAACTAAATTTTATATAAAAACACATGGATCGCATGATAAGATAACAATACTATGAAATTAAACAATAATATTAAAGTGACATTTAATCAAACAAGTTTTGTGAAAGTAACACAATCAATCATGGATATTAGGACCAAATGACATACCACTACCAGCTGAAAGCTCTGCTAGACCACCCCAAAAAATTAGATAAGTAGATTGAAAGATTGGTAATTTTTCAGCTTGGCTCATGAGGACAATTTAAAGATGGGTTACAGCACATTCAGACAACACTATTATTATATAGGTGAGGGTAGCGAATTGCCAAGATCTGGCAGGCCTCACTTTCTCCCTAGCCTCATCTTGTTTTCTACAAGAAGACAATTAATTTGCAAATGATAAGAAGACTACCATATGACTGCATGTGACTTTTTGGTTTAATACAAAGCTTCTAGATAAAGAAAAAAAATAAATAGCATCCACAAATAGTGTGCAGTTTACGGAACCTGAAACCGTACACGTACCATAGCTTGAGTTATGGTTACTCATTCCACTCCAGTATGTTGTTGGAGATGCAATAGTACCTTTTCACTCTTATGTGTTGTCGGACTCCCTACAGTACATTTTTAAAGTAAAGTGCAGTAGAGTTGCTACAGTCATTTGTTAATACAGCTTGCTGCCGTATAGTTCCTGTTATTTTGTCGGATGAAGTTCAGTCACATGATACAAGTTTTAGTTAATTGCATGCTTCAGTCAATTGGTTTGGTACAGAGTGTCTTTTCTCTTACAACTTTTAGTTAACTGCATCTTCTAAGTAAAAATCAGTTTCTTAGTCATATGTTATAGAATATAAAAAGTAAAAGTGGGCAGAAATTTTAATAGGAGTACAGAGACGGGACATTGCAGGATCAAACAGAATCAGATTTTTGGGAACCAGCCATTCTACATGGTGGAAACAGATGGGCAAAATTTAATTAGGAACATCATAAATTTGATAGTTGATGTCACTGCTAGAAATTTTACCCGGAGAAGAAATGAAAACTCCTAGAAGAAGATAAAACTGGCTACTGCTGCATGCAACCAAGTGAATCACATCACGAAATAGCATAGCTATTTAAACTCTGACAATCTTATGACTTGTCAGATTACAAATGTTTTCAAATCTGTACTGTCAAAAGAAAGTTTAGATGTTATGTACCTGACCAATAATTTTGCACCGTGACATCTAGTATCATCAAATAGACCCATCTTTATAGAGGATTGTTAGCTGCACGAATAAACCACAAAATTTCTTGAAAAGAACATTCAACTCTGTTAGAGAGAAGAAAGAAAAACTTTGCATAAGTAGTATTGCACAAGGTAACCTTATGGATTTGATTAAAATAGCCTAAAATGATATATCAATTAAAATGTGCTCGCAACCAGGTGCTGCAGGCCGTTGGAGAGCGACACAAACTGTGTTCTGAATATGCCATCAGGAAGCATCGTTTCAATCAGGTAAAGCTTTGAAACCCTGTAAAAGTGTAAATTGCACTACATTTCAAGTTGATTTCTTGATTTTTCTTTTTTATATAAGCTGTGAATTTTAGATCAGTTTTATATTTGATCAGGCTGCCATAGAAAACCACCTCACTTCATATATCCAATTATTATAACACATGAATCACAGTGAAGTAAATGAACCAATGCTACTACAGTACAGACTAACACAGCTCCACAAACAATTGAATACGGAGTAACTCATATCTCAAATAGGGCAGAGGTAACAGCAGATAATGAAACCAATTTGAGAAGCTCGACTTAAATGTAGCCAACATTGATCCACAAGATATCTAGACAAACGATTTGTAACTGGACAGTTTTTGTATCAACAGCTCAAGAAATATATCCATGAGGCGCGCACTATATATTTAAGCTACCTTCAAGATATGTTTGTTTCATATGACCAACCAACTACAGTTACAATCAATCACAACAGGCAAAAAAGCAGCATATTGATGATACATATTACGTAGTGACACAAACCACTAATGCCATGTCAACACTATGGCGAGCTGATGATAAGAATATTTCAAACAAGAAAGCATATACAACAACTGGATGTGGCTACATATCGTCATAGAAGGAAAATCAACATACCAGGACTTTTGCGCTACCAAAGTCACAAAGCTTGACCTGGTCGGTGAGAGGATCTACTTGTAAGAAAGATAAGACCAATTCAAAAGTCCTGAGAAACATAGGTAGGAGGACAGATAAATAAAACAGAAAAAGAGAACTGAGAAGAGATTTATTTGTATTTCATCTGAGCATACAAAAACTAATTGAACTTCACTGCAACGGACCAATGAACCATGTATGTGCTGATTCAGGTTGAACTAAACTGAAAACTAACCATGAGCTGATTCAGGAAGGATGGGAGCACCTGGAGTGGGCAGCGATGCCTGTTCGTCAAGCTGTCCTCACCGGCGACGTGGGCTCCAGTTCAGATGTCGGCGGCGGGCACACACGATCATGGTGTGCTGGCCCGGTGAGGGAGATCGCCTAGACCCCACGCGGCTGTTCAAGGATGTCGTGTGGAGACCAGAGCGAGTGGACATCTGCGGAGGCGGCGGGCGCAGCTCGCGGAGGCCGGTCACGGAGACGCACGCTGGTGATTTGGTTTCTCGTTACCTCCCTTCTATTTGCGGTGGTTACCTTTCTCCTATTTTTGACGGTGATTACGTTCCTTCTATTTGCGGCTGATTGACCGTCCCTTTTATTTTGCCATTGTTTTGCGGAGAAGAAACAATCTACGAAGCCCATGCAAGGGCATGCGCCCGCGATCACCGCCCGAGTCTGAAGCCCATGCAAGGTCCCACCTGGCGGCGCCAATGCGCCGTCGCACTTTCGCTGCGGCGTTGTTTCCTTCGCCGCGGCCTTATTTCCTATTTTTTGCACCGTGATTTCCTTCCAAAGAGAGAAATTTACGGAGCTCAAAAATTACGGAGGGGAGGGGGCGCTGATCGCCTGAAGGGCGTCGGACACACAAAATTGTCGCACGATAAAATGTCCCCTTTCCATCCTTTATAGGTAGTAAAGATAAAGAAGAAGGTATGCATTACAAAGGCTCACATTCATCTTATCCTTTTTTTTCGGCTTAAAAAAACCGAGTACATAGGTTTGATAGGACCAAATATTCCTATCTCCTACAGAATAGCTTGTGTAACTACTAGATATCTGGAGTTGCATCAAGATTGGGAACGATGGGGATTTGCTACGAGCGTCCTTATGTACGCACCCTGACGAACGATGGGGATGAGGGGGGGACTTGCATCAAGATTGGGAAACTCAGTGAGGCAACTTTCGCCAAGCTGGCGTCCTTTTTCCGACGTGGCAACGACGACTGAGCGGTAAACAAAGAGGGAGTGCATGGTTCAAAATTTGAAAACTGGCGCGCTTCCTTCCCGAGCAAGCAAAAGTGGCGCAGAGAGGGGATTTAATGGCGTGCAGGGCATTGAAGTCTGAGAGTTCTTTCAAGCCTGGGGAAGTTGAAGAGCAGGCTGCATCGTTCTTCAACAGAGGAGAGGCGATCGGCGACATGGATGTGCCCGGCGAGGGAGAAGGGTCATCTGGACCTACAGCGGTGCCGTCCGAGCAAGGAGGATCGGCTACGAGTCTAGATCCGGGAAGGCAAACGACCTACGTTACCTCATACAGCAAATACAAAAGGTACGTATGGGAAGGATCAATCGATTAGCATAGCAGACATAGTCCGAGAAAGGAGGTCCTTTTTCACTTCATCAGTTGTTCATCGATCGATTAGCATAGCAGACTCGTAATGGCCTTCTTGCAACGAGGGGATCTTGATTCTTGCCTCATCCCTAAGTTCCCTTACCGCCTGAATCGATCGAGTCCCTCTGAAGCCCAATGAACTTTGCATCAGTTTGGGGCATGAGTTCTCAAAAAAATGTTTTTATCGATGGACTGAGATCCTGATCTGGAGGTTGAAGATGACTAAAAGTCGCGACTTGGGCTTTTTCTCACATGATGGCCTTTTTCCCTTTATCCAAGTAAAGCCCACCCACCTAATTTCGCTAACGGCAGCCCACAGTCCCCTTTTTTTTTTTGCGCGGAGTGCGCATCTCCCTCGACACGACGCCCAGCGTACTGATCCAGGCGTCCGCCCAGCGCCGCCGCCTCCAGCCAAGGCGCCAACCCTATGTCTCCTCCCCTGCAGCTACCACTCACCCCGGCCACCCTGGCCGCCGGCCCGCCGCATCGAACATCCGGCGTCCCCGGCAGGCACGACAATTCAGCAGCAGCGACACAGGGACACGCGGGGGCGGGGGGGTGGGCGGCTGCGGCCTGGGGCCGTAGGCCAAGGTTCTGCCAGTCCGGTCGCATGGCAGCATCCACGGCCAGCCAGACACTAAGCCTCGGCTAGACATCCAGTGCCCAGCCTCCCCGGCCTGCCCCAGCAGCGAGGCGAAAATCAGCATCTGCGCGTAGAGACAGGCAGCTAAGCAAAGCGTGGCATGGTGGCAGCTAGGTAGTAGTTATACAAATTGTGTCATTATAGTGATTAAAGGTTGAAATTTCATAGAAGTTTTCTCTCTTCTGTGTGATTCAGTGAATTATTTGCTTATCGGTTGATTGATTAATAAATGGGCAATGACAGATTAAAATTCGAGATTTGTTATTTGTGCAGAAGCTCATAATTGTAAATAGATCTTTGCGCACAGATTGAAATTTGAGATATGTTAGTTGTGCAGAAACTCAGAAACTCGAATTTTAATATGCATAAGCTTAGAATTTTAATAATACTTGGTTGATAGGAACTGGTTTGGTATCTCCACTTCTACATTTAATTCAAAGACATTTGTCCAAAAAACCATTGTTCAAATAAATCTACCCTGACTTGGCGACCACATGCATTTGTATCATGCACATATTTCACTTATTTGTATCATGTCCAAGTCGATGCCAAGCTATATCATTTCATAGATGAAAGAAAATATGATGATAAATGTCTTAGCCAGAGGTTTAGAACATTGGTTCTTATGCATGTGTTATTTAAGAATATGTAATGGGTGCCAGGCAAATAGAAGTTGAGTGTCTTTTATATGTTCGTTGGATTCTAAAATCATATCATGCCTTTCAGATTGCAAAATTGACTAATCATCCATTCATTTTCGTGTAAACCTGGCTAAATATCATGTGTATTCAACTGAAGATGAATTGCCCTTGCAAACCACGAAACATGTATTCGCTGATAACTTAGATCATATATTTTTCTTGTTCCTGCAATAATACTGAATGATGGCCTGTTGTTGTATGCATCTTTAGACTAAACAATGGGATATTGTGCATCCTAGTTTTGATGGTTGAAGTGCAATACTCTCTGTGAATTAGCTAAGGGAAAATCTGAAAGTTCTAGCCTCTCCTCAAAGCCTGGAGGTAGTTCAAATCCACGAATGGAACAAATGTAGCCATCAATCCATGATTGCTGATCAGGTTTGCTTGATGAAGCCACAGCCTACGGACTGATCAAGTTATCAGGTTCACTCAACATCTCAGTGGCACAACCTTATGAAAAGTAAGGTTCACTTATGAATTTGCAGGCATGGACAGAAAGTCCACCCTTTTTTGTTAGCTGTGAAATGATGGAAATTTTAATTCAGACAAACCTTTGCACCGGAAGACACATCATCTAACTTTGTTCCACCTAACGGGTTGCTTAGGACAACCTCATTACTATGTCATTTGCGAACAGATTGAAATTTGAGTTATGTTATTGGTGCTAAAACTCAGAAACTCAATTTTAATATGCATAAGCTCAGCATTTTAGTAATACTTGGTTGAAACGAACTAGTTTTGTATCTCCACTTCTACATTTAATTCGAAGACATTTGTCCAATAAAACCATTGTTCAAATAAATCTACCCTGACTTAGATCATATATATTTTTCTTGTTCCTGCAATAATACTAAATGATGGCCTATTGTTGTATGCATCTTTAGACTAAACAATGGGATATTTTCCCAGGAAGCGGGGAAAAGAAGGTCCGGAATCGCGGATAGCACCCATGGGAGAAAGTGCAATATCCAGAGCAATGAGAACTGCAGGGGACCGAGAGGGCCAGCTAGTTTTCCTACCGTCTGTGGGACTTGAGTTCAACTCATGTGAGGAAGCTAAGGCGTTCTACAACCTTTACTCGTGGGAGGTTGGATTTGGAATTAGAACAGGAGGCAACAGGAAGAATAGAAATAACTACATAACTAGACAAGATCTAGTTTGTTCATGCGAGGTATGTGCACAATGGCATTAAATTAAATATGAATCAATCTTTGTTGTTTTGAGGGTAGTTATGCTCAGTGTACTACTATATGAATCTGTGGGGTTGGTCAAGGAGTAAGAAGTCTACCACATGCAGAACTGGATGCAGGGCAAAGGTTAGGCTGCTTCGGACAAGCGACCATGGGTGGTACATAAGCCGATTTGACACTGAGCACAATCATCCCCTCTCAGAGACATACGGAGAGAAGAAGCAATGATTGTCACACTCCGATATCGACGCCATGACGAAGGACTTCATCCGGAAGCTTTGCGAGAACAACGTCCCAATCGGCAGAGTGTGCAGCATCGTAGGTGTGTATGGAAACCAACCAGGAGCACCGATAAGGAGGGAATCAGTCAGATCTCTGTGTGCGAGATTAGCACAAGAAAATATAAGAGATGATATAGGTAAGACAATGAAGTTGCTTGAGGAGGTGCGTCATCGTGATCCTGGAATGGATGTGAGGTTCTCGATTGACCAAGAAGGGAGGATAAAATCAATGCTTTGGTGTACCGGGAAGAACAGAAGTGACTATTTGCATTTTGGAGATGTGGTAACTTTTGACACCACATATCGGACCAATCTTTATAACCTACCATGTGGCATGTTTGTCGGTGTTAATAACCATTTCCAATCAACAATATTTGGTGGACTACTGCTGACGTCAGAGAAGACGGATGACTTTGAATGGGCATTGAACAATTTCACTGATATAATGGGAGGGAAGCAACCACTTACAATGCTAACAGGTAAATTAATATGCATCTGTTGAACATGTAGGTTTAGAAACTATTATCAATGAACCAAAGCTGTGACAAATTTTTTACTTTAAAACTGAATGTTCACCTAAAAAAATGCAGACCAATGTCAGGCCATGGCTGCAGCCCTCAAGACAACAATGAAAGCAACAAAGCACCGGTGGTGCCGCTGGCATGTCCTGAGGAAATTGAAGCAACATGTTGGGAACCTTTATAGCAAACATAGTGCCTTCAAAAAGGAATTCAATAAGCTGGTGACAGAGGAGACATCGGTCCAAAGGTTTGAAAGGAAATGGAGGCAGCTAGTGCGGAAGTACAACCTTATGGAGAACAAGTTCATGAAGAGGCTATACAAGAAAAGGGGAATGTGGGCAAAACCGTACTTCATGGATATATTCTGTGCAGGTATGACAAGTACTCAAAGGAGTGAGAGTGCTAACCACATGATTAAACGGTTCATTCAGAGATCTGCACCAATGCACATGTTTGTGAGAAAATTTAGTGAATTCCAAACCGATAGGCAGGACCAAGAAGACAAGGAGATCCATGTAACAAAACAGGTGTATATTATAGCATCATCAAATTTGTGAAACATGCCCACCTTATCCATTAACTTTGAATTGTATGTGATAATAAATCTGTTTTGTTGCATCTATGTCATATGTCAGATGCGAAGGAGGACACGTGTGGGCGTGCCAATTGAGAGGGATGCTGAGAAAATATATACAAGGCAGATGTACGATAAGTTCTACCATGAACTGTTTGAATCAGGAGGGTACCTCATAAAACACAGGGGTGAGGATGGTTTGTACAAGGTGGTGCACATTGGAAGATGGCAAACCGGAAGCACGGATATAAAAAGTGCACTACTCTGTAGGTGATGAAATCTCATGCGAATGCGGACTGTATGAACACATGGGTATGCTTTGTAGGCACTCACTAAAGGTATGCAAAGCCCATCCTTCCTAAACTGCTAAATCTTCGTTTGTTAATAAATGTCTAGTAACTACCAAACTATATGATGTAGGTACTTGTTAACCTTGACATTACGAGTATACCGCGTGCCAACATCATGGCACGTTGGAGTAAATGTGGAAGTGAGGGGCATGCTGAAACATCAACATGGAGGGATGAAAAATCTACGAAAGAGATGACAAATTTTGTGAAGAAGAGTTTGTTGTTGAAGAAAATGCAGGAGGTAGCAACAGCGACAAGTGATATTAACGACGACGCTTTCACTGAGGCGATGGGGGCACTGGAAGCAATATCAGCAGCAAAAACTGTTGTTGCACAGACATGCCATAAGGCAAATCAGGATATGGAGGATGGTTATGGGGCTATTTCATGTCCAGTGCGACAGACAAAGAAAGTGAGACCGCAGAACACAAGCCTTCGCTCGTTTGAACATCTAAAAAGAAATAAGTCAGCTGTCACAGATACTGATGAAGAAAACCCAAGAGGAGGCAAGACGAGGGCTATAGCTGAGTTCATGGGAGTGTAGCATAACATGTGTTGTGCACAGGCCAATTGCTGAAAGAAAAAAACAGATCAAATTGTGACCGCTTGTCAGCCTAGATAGTTGCCTTTAGTGTTTCTGTCATATGTAAAAGTGTCTTATGTATTCGTTATATATTGTGTGTGCCTGTGTGAAATGGAACATGCAGTGGCGCTGAGGGTGCCTTCTGTACCCTTCACATATGGAGGCGCCATGGTTCTAGGACTATGTGTCAGTGGTGTGTCGTGTACGTGATCTTTAGTGATATGACATTAGCTAATGCTTCCTCGTATGTTTCCATCTTTATTAACTAATCGTTGTCTTCTTTTATATCCCAATTTTTGTACAGAATGATGGGAGAATATTGCTACTACAGATGGAGTAGTTATATTGCTTTTTAATGGGCATTTTTTTTAATAGTGATATGAAATTCAAATAACACATGAATGTGGGAACATGCCAAATCCATTTCATTTGAGAAGAATCTCTTTTTTACACAAAACATCCATACATTATATTCTATGTAATCAGAATAATCTCATATGGAGTACATCATTTTTTTCAAAAGCATCCCATAAAGTGATAACTCTTTTAGAACTGAACGCTAATCATAGGAGAGGAACTACAATAGGAACTTAGTTTACATTTGTTCTGTGTTGTGGTAGCAGATACAGGTTTATGTGGTAACCAAATAACTACAAGTCTCAAAATTGACAGGGTCTTCCACTAATGAGCTGCAAAACATAGTCCCATTCGTGGTATCCCCTGCAAATACATAACAAGACATCTAGACTGGATGACCATGAATCAGTCCATGTAAATGCTGTGCCTTCTTCCCCATGATTGTCTCAGAGGGACATCTGTAAACTCTGCAGGTGAGAAATGATACATGATGACACTATTGCTTCTATGATTATGTCAACAATCATTTGCCTGCCCCAGAAATGTTGGCACCTTTGATATAATCAGTTCTCATGGTTAGTGCCCATTCCAAGTGGGAATTTGATAAGTTTACCTGCAAAACGACAGAATCTTCCAGCTGCTTATCCAAAAGAAGAATCATGGATGAACAATAAATTGCACAACAGTGCGAAATAGCACACTACATAAAGATTGCATTACATTTACCAAAAAAACTAAACAGGGCAGGATGAACAATTAGATTTTCCAAAGTAATTCCATTGTTTTCTAGAACTGCCCACTTGACAAACAAGGGCTATAATGGTAATGCTTTCATCTGATCAAAGGAAGCAACAACAAATGCACAGTGCAAAAAATGTCGCACTTTATACAATGGCCAAATTGCCATATTGGGATTTATTTATAAGTTACCTAGCACTACTATATAACATTTTGCAGTACAACAATCAGAAATTTAGTTTGCTACTAAGCCAGCCTTCAATCAGAATGAGTAATTCGGAAGATAGAAAAAAAGCATTCCAGGCTATACTAGTAACTTTTAGTACATTGATTGGCTTCTTGAAGGCACCTACGATGTCAATGGTAAATTTGGATCGCCGCAATGCCATTCTAATCTCTGGCAAAAGAGTGTTGTACCATAGACTAGGCTCAGTACAAAAGTGCTTCGAGCATTACATTTTTCTCGTGCACAAGATAATACCTGTGACGCCATCTTGGAGACACCTATGTAAAGACATGGTCTTTGAAGATTTCTGATCTGCGCGAGTAGAAGGCAGCGTTGATGGCCGTGCTGCCGTCGAGGACACACGCGTGGACGTTAGGGACGCTCTGCTCATGCTGCTCTCAACCATAATTCGAACTGAATTTATACTGGACAACCGAATCACTCTCCTGGCTGTTTTGAAAAGCCCATTCTTGGTAGACCCTACTCATTTGATATAAATTAGCAAAAACAAAAAACAACTAAGCAGTAAGCAGAAAACTGTGAGATATTTACACTCCAACAAACCCACTCCAGATGCCACTGCGTCAAACCACCCTCCGAGTCCTCGCCCTTAATGTGCACATACATTTATCTATTGTTTATTTGACCTGATTCTAGATGACGCCTCTGCCTACTCTGTCCTTTGTTGTTTGGCCATCGAGATTTGCAGGTTTCAATTTCGTAATGGGGACAAAAACAGCTCGGGTTCAAAGACCTGATCAGCCAGACAACAGCTAAATTGATTAACTGAAGTTGCCATTGGGAATCAAAGAGAATGCATTGGTCACAAGAGCTAAAAACAAAAATATAAAGTTTATACATCTTATGACTCTAAGCACAGCACAAGTTTTGTTAAGCACAAATTCAGAACCAGAGCTGTCTTGAAATCAATCATGAATAACTACACCAAATTAGCTATGATCCTACAGCAAATCTGGAATGTCATCCTATAACATAAATCCTCCCCATATATCTCCAAAACCCAAAGAAACACGGGATGCTAAAAATTTAGTAAGTAGCGTTCAAAATTAACCCATTCATGGAATCGACAAGTTCCAAATCAAAAGAGTGTGTAAGGAAGAAGAGAAGGCGAACTCACAAGATAGGGATGTTGAAGATCTAGACGCCAATGACTGAACTGGATCGACATCTCTCTAGCGCGTCCATGCCCAAGCTTCTTTCCGCACGAGATAGAGACCTGGCTGCAAGGTTGGCGTTGCCGGCCCCGGGGACCACCCTACCGGGTGGCAGCCTCGCCCGAGGGGCCGCCGCGCCGGGTCCTCTTGTCTTGCCGCCCGTGCAGGGCGCACTAGCCGGGGCTCCACGGCGGCCGCCGCGCTGCCCTGCGCTGCGGCTGCGGCTGCCGGTCGGCGCTCACCACGCCCGCCAAACGGCCCTGCTGGGTTTGAATCTCGCCGTCGCCCGGCGCCGGAGCCTCGAGGAGCCCGTGGGCGCCAAGCTTCGCCTGCGCTGCGGCTGCGGCTGCCGGTGGGCGCTCACCGCCGGCCAAGCAGCCTTTGGGGATGACCTCGGCGTTGCCGCGGCGGGGGCCCAAGTGTTTGGGATATCGTTTACGGTCAAAAATATCGGTACCCGAGAGATAGAAACAAAAATCGGGATTTTCGGGCGATGCTCGGGTTTTCTCGGTACAAAAATCTGTCTAAATTTTGAATGAAATCTATGAAATTTATGAACGCAAATTTGCAAAAAAAGTCCAAATGAAACAAATTAATATACCAAGTAGATTTTCACACCTTTTTGTTTACCAGATCACACAATAATGCTTTAGGTCTGTACTATTATTTAAACACTTCAAAAAATTTAAAAGACCGAAATTTCGGGCCGATATAGCCTAATATCGAGCCTGACCGATATAAACGATATTCGCCGATTATCGGGGAATATCGGACCGAAATTCTGAACACTGCGGGGGCCTATCCGAGCCCGTGGGCGGGCGCTCACGCAGCGATGCCAGAGTGCGTGCCCGATGGCCCGCTACGCCTGGCCGCCCTCGTCGAAGCTCGCTGAGGATCTAGACGCGAATGACTGAACTGGATCGGCATCTCCGTGACTGCCGCCTCCATGCCCAAGCTTGCGACCGCACGAGATGTAGACCTGGTAGCCGTGTCAGGTTCACGTCGGCGCGGCGGCGAGGGACGAGGCAGCTCCCGGCTCCCGGCACTCCTGAGCGGCGCACCTGTGCCCCGCCGGCGCTGGAATTCCTCGGGAGAACGGCGCACCCGCCGGCGGCGATTTGGGACGGGAACCACGGGAGATGAAAAGGGGAAGGGGAAAGAACAGAGATGGTGGGGCCTCTGCAGAAACACTGTAGAAGCATGTGAACCTGACTCCTTTGTAATGACTACTCGGTAGGTACTGTGCATTGGAATGGAAAAGCTACGAGTACCCAGAATAGAAGAGCAGACCGTACTAATATGACAGCTTGGCATCCACGCAAGCTCCATGTAGACTCCCGTCACTATGCCGCACGAATCTTGGAAAATTAATGAAGGGCTGGGACAAGGGTGCGTACGAACGAACGTGCGTACTGAAACATTCGGCGAGTTCTTTTAATATTTTTGCCTAGAGTTTGTCGACTCCGAAATGGTCTGCTAATGTGTCATGTAGTAGTTCACAACTGATGCAATTTCAACTGATTCAGTACATAGAAAAAAGTTGCTGATCCCAATAACTCGGTACAAAATGTGCAGAATGATATAGCATGCTAGGTTCAAGCTAGAACGGCTTATTTTGATATATTTTTTCATCCTCTTTTTTTTTCAAAATGCAGGCTTTCCATATGGTTGTCCGCAGCTGGGCTTCAAAGAGTTTCATGCTGGATGGTAAAGATTTGTGAAATTCATCTTTCCTCTCCTCTTGATTATTGTCTAGCGTTTAGCAATTCAACTACAATATTGCAATTCCTACTACCATAGTATACCAATGATTGATGACTAGTGATCATTAGATATACTGTGCAGACTGGACAAGCTCAAGTATGATAGATGCATGCCATAAGAATTACATGCTAATGATAACTACTTGAACTAATTTATTTTTTGTTTTTTTTTTGTTCGCTAGGTTGTTGGCTGGAACTTGGTGGTACTTGTTGTTGACAGGTTGCAACTTGTTTGGTGCAGGAACTTGGAGCTACAAAATCGTGGTAGATGTTAGAATTTGTTTAGTTGGCTAGATCATTTCCTTTTCATGTTTTGTTGTACTCGAGTATGAAATATGCATTCTGGAACATGCACTTTTGTGTGATCATTGTGATAATATAATATAATTGGTTACGTGGTTTATTACTATTGTTTCAATTGGGTTGGCCCATTATATTAGCCTGGACCATAAGATATCTAAAATTGAAACTCTCACGAAATTTATTGTGTGACTATGACTCTCACGAAATATTATAACTCTCACGAAATAATTTCATGATGGTAAACTCTCACGAAATACATCAACTCTCACGAAATGATTTCATGACGGTGAACTCTCACGAAATACATCAACTCTCACGAATTAACTTCATGACGGTTAGCTCTCATGAAATACCCTTCCTCTCACGAAATGATTTCATGATGGTGAACTCTCACGAAATACAACTAAAAACCGTCATGAAAATAATGCGATGCAAATGGTGGCAACGTTATTCTCATGAGTGACCGTCACGGAGAACTCTCATGAAAGTAATCCGTGGCGGTGAACTCTCATGAAAATGTGTATTTCGTGAGTCTAATACCATGAGAGGTGATGCGTGACGGGGTACTCTCACGCATTGTTTTTCGTGAGAGTAAAACCGTTTTTCGTGGCGTTTTTTGCACTCTCACGAAATGTCCGGTTTACGTAGTGATATATGCGAGTTTTGTTTGGAGGATAGCTGACTGTTTAGAGAGGGTCTTGGGATATATATGGTCATTTTTGCTAATCAAAGATGTCATCCAAAAAATCTTTCTAGTTGAAACATTACTCCTAGGCGAGCAGAAGAACAAATTTAAAAAAAACACATTTATTATTGCAATTCGATCCAACATATCATGGATGCTTTAGATGCAACAGCGCTTTAGGTTTTAACTCAACCATGAAAGTGAAGCCATCTAGCACAGTGTCCGGCCAATTAAATACTGCCCAACCAAGACGACGTCCATCATCAGTGTCTTCCTCATCATGAACCACGTGCAAAAGCGTGCAGCAGCAGTCTTGAGGGTTAGGGGTGTGTTTAGAGGCCAAAGATTCCCCAAAATTTCCTGCACTCCCATCACATCCCCGTCACATCCCATCACATCGAAACAATAAATGCACTAAAAGACGCATTTCGGGAAATGAAATGTAGGTAAAAAAAAATAAACTAATTACACAGTTTAGATGTACATTGCGAGACGATTCTTTTTGAGCCTAGTTACCCCATGGTAGGATAATATTTACCACAAACAAACGAAATATGCTTCAGTATTTTTCGGTTCATTCTGATCTTAGGAATTCCGAATTTTGGCCCAAAATTTTGGCCTCTAAACACACCCTAGGATCGGTCTCACATTTAACACGGGTCAATCGCCACTTGTACCTGTCTGCCATTTCTTCGCATACAGTTTGACACTCTTGCGTATGCTCACATGGTCCATGTTGCACAGGGTCGCATATGGTTTCACCTGCACGAACGTACGTTGATGCAATTTATTATAGATTAGTCAGCAAACCATACGCACATGTTTTTTTTTTTTTTGGAGGTAAACAGGAGGGGTGCCCCTACTGAGCTTTTATTGAATTAAACGAACTGTTACGCACATGTTAGTGCATAAGCAGATAGATACATACTTTCTTCAAGGGCGGCTGAGACAGTAGATGACATGATCACAAGCACAATGCAAAGAGCAGCGCACACGGCCTTGGTCACATTGGTCTTAGTGAGTGCCATGAGCTAGGAGCAGAACACTATTGTTTGTTTCCGTGGCTCTTTGTTTTTGTATGTTTGTTCTTCTGTTCGCTCAGGGTTATATATATGTGCTTTTTCCTTTCGGCTACTACACTCTTGATACCTCTTAATTGATGGTTTGATATCCTGTACCACTATCTAATAAATAAGACCATATCCAAGTAAGATCAGATGGGCAGATCAGATACACCATATCCTGTACCACTATCTAATAAACAGTATTTTTAAAACATTCTATCCAGTAAACGGTTTGATATCCTCGCTTTGTATCTTTATGAGTACGTCGGCCATGGTGGAGCGATTTTGCAGGCCAGGGGTACCCGTTCTCCGTCTCGTGGCCGGATCCGAGGGATCTGTGGGCGGGAGGCGGCGCCCGACGCCGGTTCAGCACGGTCCCCTTGTTGGAGGCTTCGCACCGGCGGTTGGTGACGTCCAAGGGGGTGGTGCACTGGCGATGGCTGGCCGGCATCTTTGTCGGGTCGGTTTTCTGTTCCATGACGCTTAGTAGGTGGCTTCAGCAAGGTCAACCTCGGCCTTGGTGGAGTGGCGGCGCCAACATTGATCTGTTCCATGAGCGGGGTCCTGTGCACATCCACTCCCCAGTGGCTTCTTCTCTTTACCTGTTGCGGTAGTGGTAGCTGGCCTAGGCAGCTACGATGGTGGCCAATTCTTCCGGATCAATGGCGTAATGGTACGGCTACTGGTGGGCACTGACAATCCTACCATGTTTCGACGACGGTGGCGCCTACGGGGGGCACATTCCTCTTTGGAGGTGTCGTTCTTATGATCTCTCTAGGTGAAAACCCCACACGTACCCAGCTTTGGTGGGCGGCGATGGCGTCTCGGATGTCATTTTCTCGTTGGAGACGTCGCTTTTGGAAAATCCCTTCATTTGTCGGCTTAGGTGATGGCGTCATGGTGGTTCCTTTGCGCATGTACCGGGTGCTTCGTGTGGTTGACAGGATCTCAAGCTCCTTGTTGGAGATGTATTTTTCCGTTAGTTTATTTATTTTTCTTAGTTGTGCCGGTGTTGGCGGTGACTTTTGACTTACGAAACACCGGCTACTTGTTTGTAATAATTGGTGCGATTCTACCAATTGGTAGATGAAGCCGGGTGTGAATTATATCCATTATCTAAAGAAAAATCTATATGTCGTATGAAGATAGACCCCATTAGAAAATCTATGTGATCCCGTACAGCGATCCACGCCATTGACAAACTTAATCCATTTCATTAGTATTGCAAATAAAATATTAATTCCATCTCTTATGAAGATAAACTCCAGTAGGAAGTCTATTTGATCCCACAGTGATTCACATCATCAACAGATTTATTCTATTTAATTAGTATTTTGAAAAATAAAATATTCCTTTCATCCAACAATTAACTCCACCTTGCAAACTGAGCTTTACGCCTAAGATCAAGAGATAATGTAAAGAAAAATACAAAGAAAGCAAACACGGCTAACAGCCACGCATTGGAAAAACAAACACTAGCAAAGAGTACGTGCCAGCGAAGGAGCTATTTTTGGCTCATAATCCTGAAAAGGGACGGCGTGACACCTCGTCCAGTTTGGAATTTGGCTCATAGTGTCCCATATGAATATCACTAGTAACGAAATTGTAAGGCACATGCGTTGAACGACAGCAGCAGCAGGATCGTGCGATTCACCATCATTCCCGGGGCCATCGGCAGGGACATCAGGGTGTGGACGGACGACGACAAGTTCGGCCCGAACAGTTCCTTTCCGGCGGTGAAGGGGAGGCCGTGGGTCCGATGCCAGGGCCCAAGGACCTCAGGGTGCTGCTGTTCGGCGCTGGGACGCGGCATTGCCCAGGCATGGGGCTGGGTTTGGTTCATGTTAGACTCTTGCTCGCCGAACTGGTGCGTGCATTCTAGTGGGGGGCGACAGGTGCTCGTGTTGACCTCACCGAAGTGGACGGGCTCATCAAGCATATGAAGTCGCCGCTCATGGCGCGCATCACGTCGTGTTAGTTTTAATTTGTTTCAATAAACTTTGTAACCATTTGTAATCCTGTTGGGACATGTCGGTAGGAGTTGTGTTCAGGCGTAGAATCGCAGGGTGTGCGTGCGAGATGTGCCCGTTGCACCGCCGTGACCTCGAATTGTTCTTTCTGCCACGACGTCGTGCTCGGGCGCAAACTCCGAAGATTCACAGAAAAGGATCACGGAGAGTGGGTCGTAGTGGCGGGGGCTTCAGGCTTCAAGCCTTGTAATATGAATAAGAAACATAAGAGAAAATGTGGCGGCGGTTGTGCACATATCGTGTATTTTCCTGTTTCCATTTGACTCGCTCTCTCTCTCGCGTTCATTTCGCGCGGTGACAACGAAAGGCGCCAACGTCCACCATCGCGTTTTGAGGGCCGGCTGCCATGGCAGAGTCCCAACGCGCCGTGCACCGATGACCGCCAACAACAATGCCCTCTCACCCATAAAATTTTCAAAAATCCTACATTAAGACCGCCGACACCAATGACCTCGAGTAGTGGCGTCGATGCGTTCCTCCCTGTCAAGGCAGCGCGCAATGCAGCACCGGGAAGAAGAATGGCGAGAGAACGGCGGCCAGAGCGTCGGTGTGGTTAGCGGGACAGGGGTCACTGGTTGCAGTGACAACTCCATCGGCTCCTCCGGCGAGACCGGCTGGGCCGCCATCGGGAGTGCCATCGAGCCGAGCAAGACGCACCGCCGCAAGGGCCATGCACCTGTACCATCCATGCAAAACTCGGTCACACAGGCCGCACCGCCGCCATCTAGGGCCATGTTGCGTGATCGAGCATGGAGCAGACAGCAGACCTCACCAGTTGTGCGCACAGGTACGGGGCATCAGGAGAAAGAGCGGTGCTGCCGTGCACCTGCTAGATAGCTGCCGCTGGCACATGAGCCGGGAGGGTGAGCACGGGCGCCATCACGGCAGGGAGGGGCATGGAGATGTGGCGAAGCGGAGGTCGCCGCTTTGTACATGTCATCATGGCAGAGCTGGAGAAAATCCGAGACGCAGGGGGGGGGGGAGGGGGGGGGCGCTTGCCTTGTGGGTGTGAAGATATATAATATATGGGTGCATATATGGTGAAATTTTAGGTCCTTTCACTGTTTTTTGAATTTTCCATGGATGCGGCTGCACCCAGCACCATGAATGTAGCTCTGCCTACATATCTTGTTTATGATACATGCCTGGAGCTATTGTGATATAGCACATAGTACAATCAACAAGTTCAAACGCTGGCAACAAGCATGCAGCTTGCTTCAGTAGTTAAGTATACACCCTTCTGTTCAGAGGGGATCGATAAATTGACAACTCACTTCTCCATGTAGCGATGAAACCGAAGCGCCGCTACAGCTGCGAGTATAATAGCAGGCTGCCACATTAGATTAAGTATTAAGCCGACCAAACGCTGACGTCGGGGAGAGAAGAGAATAGAGAAAGGAGTAGCAGGTTGTCACCTATAAAGCGGGCTTTTTTTTTTTTTTTTTTTTTTTTTTTTTTGAGAAAAGCTTATAGCTGTCTTGGACACAAGAACCAGGAGACTGAGAGAGAGACATTGTCTGGGTGGACTGAAGGAAGGTAAAGATCTTTACAACCAGAAAGGTGGTTATATTATTAGCCTTGCTCTTACGAAAAGCATGCTGACTTTAGACATGTTGTTTAATGATTGGGATACAACGCGTGATACTGAAATAAGGATGGATAAATGTACCTGTGAATGATGAATTCACTCGGTGATGCCGAATGGGTAGCAGCTCTTGACCCGAATGATGCTTCCCTTTTCATCATCAGTGCCATTATTGTAGGGAATGCGAAGGCTTGTCTCCATAACATTTGCTCGACTGCTACCACCAGCGCCGTCACTAGTAACAATGATTTCTTCAGAAATCCTGTATGATGCAAATGTCGTCGTCGTGGCCTCCTTGTATTACCTCTTCATCCTTATTAATCACTGTGGTGGTACTGGGCAGCGCCCGTGTTTATGCCCCCAACGGCCTAACGAAATGAAGTCAGCCCAGCCCAGATTAGCCTGGCCCATGCTGTTTCAGCCGGCACTGTTTTGCCTCATGGGGAATGCTAATCATTCCCACCAAAATAACTAGGAAACCTCACCCGCTTCGTTGCTACGGGAATTAAGAAAATACAATGATTTCACATCATTTTTCCTTCAAGTGTTGTCATAGCCAGAGAACATATATTGCCCCTTGCAAAATGATTTCAACAATTAAAACTTTGAAACTATGACTATTGAAATCATTTACGTCATGCAAAGCCATCCTGAATGTTACAGGATATTAACATCCAAATGAAAAAGCAAAGTAAAATTTAAAAAAAAAAAAAAAAAAAAAAAGAAACAAAGGAACACTTTTTTAATAACATCTTTTTAGGAGAATATGGAACATGTACTTCGTTGTTAGGCCTGGCAACAAATTTTAGTGACCCCTCTAACTGCAGAAATGAGACCTGGAGCATCGGTGTAGTCACTACCGATAGTATGACTGATGAAGCATATCATGGCATTACAATTCATGGAGGATAACAAAGCTGTAGATAGATGAAAGAAATCCTTTGGTGATCCTTTATATGCCCACACAACAAATAGCACAGAAGGTGTGATATGAAAGAGAATTAAGTTCATTAAGAAATTACAAATGAAAAGCACTAACAAACAATTAAGAGACCCTATCTGATCTTGCTCGGTGCTCAGCAGTAGGCTAATGATGGTGTGCTCCGTCGTTTCTTCTCCGCTGGTGTGCATGGTGGGAGAGGCTGGCATGGATCGCGCGTCTCTGGCTCCATGCCTTCCATTAGTGTGCACCAGGCTAGCAGAGCTTTCCAAGTATCGAAGAGTAGCTTTCCAACATTCCAGTATCAAAGAGAAACAAAATCGTGTACTATGGTACTACCTCATTTGCCTGGACGGATCTCACTGACAGAACCGGTGCATGTGTGTTTCAACTCAACCATCAATGGTGGCGTGTCACCACTCGCCGCTCACTGCTGCCATGGCACCGCAACATGGCCTCGCCTTCCATGGTGATGGTTACACCTGCACGCATGCATGCATGTGAGGCTGCCTGTGCATGTGGCCAATCTGCTGATGCATGGCGATTGGCGAGCCGGCCGGCCGCTGATTAAGTTTATTCTTGTGGCGGCGGCGGCTAGCTGACCTGCTCGCCGATGAGGTCTGGCTCTGGCTGCCGCCGCCGACGTCGGCGGTCCTCAATATATATGGATGGCAGGTTAGCGAGCAACACGATGACCCTTCAGGTGTCGATAGGCAGGCATGGAATTGAATGCCTTCTTGGTGGATAAGCGCCGCTGCCTCTTCTTGCATGCATGCTTAGTGGCCAAGAAAGAAGTCTGTTGATGCTTGGGCTGCTTTAGGACTTAAAATGGGGATCCCATTCATAGCCCAGTGCTCGATTCAGTTACCAGTGACGTGGACCAATGAGAGGGCTGAGAACTCCCTAAGATTTTCTAGTGAGGAGCTCCTATATAGGAGTTATAGATCCAGTCTGATTTTGAGGAGAGAACCAACAGCAACAGGCACCCAGAATTTCAATTACCACAGCAGGCAATAGTATATGTATACTGTCACAAAGAAAACACCAGCGTTTGAATATACTTAACTACACCCTAATAAAGCGTATACAATCCCATCTATTGTTACCAATTGTTCACGCAGTATATACCAGATACAGGAAATACGTGTAGTAGCATTCTTATGTACATGTCATCAACAATACATAGCACGCAGTACGATCAACAAGTTCAAATGCTAGCAACAAGCATGCAGCTTGCATCAGCAGCTGAGTATACACACCTTCTGTTCAGAGGGGATCGATAAATTGACAAGTCACTTCTCCATGTAGCGATGAAACAGAAACCCAACCGCTACATCTTTATTGAATACTAGATTAACACAAAGCATGAAACTGGGACGAGATGATATATGTAGCTCCACGAACAGACCACCACAGCGCAATGTTATGCCGTACGTCATGGATCAACATCCCCTGCCACATTATGAAAGCGTGCAGGCGTTAGAGATTGTGTTGCTTAACAGCTGATGTGTGAATGGGGATACAATATATTGCAAGAAACTTAAATAAGGCAGCATCAGTTATATATGTGGATGGAATGGATGGATGTACCTGTGAATGATGAATTCATTCCGTGATGCCAAATGGGTAGTAGCTCTTGACCGGAATAATTTTTCGCCTCATTTCGCCATCATCAGTGCCAGTGTTATAAGGAATGAGAGGCCTTTTCTGAATCAGACTTGCTCCACTGCTATCTGATGGTGCAGATGTCGCGGTGCCCTTCTTCTTCTCTTTAGAAATCCTTCTTCTTCTCGTGGTTCCCCACACATATTCTATCTTGCCATTGATGGAAATGGTGATGATCTCGCGGTGCTCCTTGGCTTCTTCTCTTACCTTATTAATCACTGTGCTGATACCCGGAGCGTCGATTTTATACCTTGGGGAACTTTGGAAGACAACCCTTTCCAGGCTTAGGAGGTGCCGATCCCCACAGGGTCTTCACTTGTTGGTGCTCGGCTGGTGTAAAACTTGAACTCAAGATGTTCCAGCTTTGGCATTGCGCCTTGTTGGAAGGTCACCATGGGCAGTCGGCAATCGAGGCAGAAGGTCTTAAGCATTAAGAACCCTTCGCCTGTGATTACAATTGGTGTCCTTGGGAGGACTTCAAGTCTCAGTGTAAGAAACTGCAGGTTGGGCATTTCATTACGCAGGAAATCGAGGTCATCCTGGTTCAGTTTGCAGAGCCTGATATCCAAGGAGCAATCATTGGCTACGTGTTGCTTGACCCACTCTGGGACTCCCATCATATGTCCGCTGCGGACCTTAATTCCTGCCACAGGTAGAGGCTGATAGTCATACAACATGATGGATAGATCCTTTCCAGGATTTAAAACCGAAGGCGAGATAGTACGATTGTTCCAAGCTTGCATGACAGCTAAGACTCCGTCAGAAAGTTTCACTGCTTCTGTCACCAACAAGCACACAGACCGAGCTTGAAAACAGCCATGGCAGCTCTTGGACCCCGCTGTTGCTTACGTCCAGGGTCTTCAAGTGCTCCAGCTTTCCGATATCTCTCGGCAGCTCCCTGACACTGGTGCTGCTGACATTCAGGTTCCTCAAGTGCTGCAGCTTTCCAATATCTCTGGGTAGCTCCCTGACACTGGTGTTGCTGACATTCAGGATCCTCAAGTGCTGCAGCTTTCCAATATCTCTGGGTAGCTCCCTGACACTGGTGTTGCTGACGTCCAGGATCTTCATGTGGTGCAGTTTTCCTATTTCCTTGGGTACCACTCCAACGGCAGTATCGCTTATGTCCAGGGTCTCCAGGTTCTGCAGGCTCCCTATTTGCTGGGGAAGTGCACGTATCCGCGTCCCCTTTAGATGCAGGTACCTCAGGCGGGTCATATGGCTACAAATAGCCTCCAGATCACTATCTTTTATACCGATATGGAAGCGCTGAGATAGTGCCTCCAGAACTCGCACACGTTTCCATTCTTGCCAGTTAAATAGATACCGACCAAAATAATAGGCGGCGGTGATAACAAGGCAGCGAGCACGAGATCCACCCTTTGCTGATGTGGTAGTGTCGTCCCCTCGGTTGAGGCCGACGAACAGCATTGGAGCAGAAGCATAGGAGGGTGGAATCTCATATGGCAGCACATCAAAACATGTAGCAAAGTTAGCCTGTTTGGATTTCCACAAAAAGGAAGGCTCGCATCATAGCACTACCGGAATTCATCAATATCCCGTGGGTATAGGCTTTCCGTCAGCTAAGAGGAAACAAACACGGGATAGCATACTCTTTCCCGTGAGAAACGTGGAAAAGTCACGGGAAAGAATATACACACGGGAAAATAGCTATCCGTGATCTGTAGATCACGGGAAAGACCCCCGCCCTATCCCGTGAGGCCGGGGCTCACGGGACGGTAACCGCCGTGAGCCCCGGCCCGCTCCGTCACCTCCGTGCCGCTTTCCCGTGCAAACTCCGTCGACTCACGGGAAAGAGTTTCCGTGAGCGCGGCTTTCCGTGGGCTGAACGATGGGCCTCGGCAAAGGGACCCTTTCCGTGAGTACCATATACCGCTCACGGGAAAGAAGCTCACGGGATTTTTTTTTTTTTGGATTTTGATCTCCAAACTTTTTCTACACTTGTTGCATATCATATGGCACTCAATATTAAAGTTTGGTGAATTATTGACTTTATTTGACATATTTAGGTAATTAATTTCTTTTTATGGGAATTTATGAAATGAGGCCAAATTTGAACTACAAGTGCTTCAATTTTTTGGAAAAAATTAGTAGAAAATTTATATTCCTCATACTCAACACAATGTAAGACCTTGCATTTAAAAAAAATAACGAAATGTGGAACATCTTAATACTGAAATCATGAGCGTTAATCCTGTTCGAGTGGTTTAAAAATTCTAGAAAAATAAACCGATTGGCAAAAAATCATGAAAATTGATAATATGTCATGATATCTTATGCGAGGCTATGATAAAAAACTTGGAATGTTTCAAGCACAAGTTGGCACGTCACGATGTTCACGGGCTCCAACATCTACGTAGAAGCTTCATGTTTGTTGAGAGTGATCTAGTGTGATTTCATGTCAATGTGACGATCAATTTGTGGTTTGGCTCTGAAACTTTTTCTATATGTAATAGACCTCAAATATTGTGTCATGTCTATTTTTTTAGAATTTTTTGGACTATTTTTGTAATTATTATAATTTTTTGTTGCAGTTAAGTAAATGCAAATAGAGATAGAACCACATGAAATAATGGTCAATTTTTTGCGCAAGGATGAAATTAGGATTGGTGAGTGTATGTGGAAAGGTATTTATGAAGTTATCATGATCAAAGTTATCATGCCACAGGCCACGTAGGCCATAACGGGGTTTTACCCCCTCCCGTTGACGGTGCCACCCCCCGTTAAGTATATCCCGTGTGCTAAATTGGATCACGGGAAAGGATATCCCGTGGGTATGACCTGTGTTCACGGGAAAGGGTAATTTCCCGTCGATTTCGTTCCCGTCACGGCTATCCCGTGATTTACCGCCGGGATATCCTTTCCCGTGATGAAAACGGGCTTTCCCGTGAGCGGAGCACTCACGGGATATCACCTGGTTCCGGTAGTGTAGGGTGGGCGGTGCAGTAGGATTTCCACCCCAGCTTCTCCTGCTGCAGAAAACCCCTGGACACTAGCTCGTCAAGGCAAGCTTCTGCGGCTGTTTCCTTCTCTTGCTCTGGACCTTTGGGAAAAAATCCTTGGGCAATCCATTTCCTCACCAAGTCATTCCTTTCAATCTTGTAGCCCGTGGGGAATATGATGCAGTACAACAAGCAAGTCGATCTTGACATGAACCGGAAGGTCATCATAGCCAAGGCGCAAGCTCTCCACCATTGGTCTCAATTTTGGATTGTTACACAGAAGCCCATCCAGCAACACGTGCCATAACTTCTGATGCTGATCCCACAACCAAGAGTCATCGATGCTTGCTAAAACTGCTGACGATAAACACCTTACTGGTAATGTCATACCACCACACATATCTGCAATCATATCAGCAATGCTACGCCAATCCCTCATTGTTGGGTTTTCATTATTGTGTTGTAGTATTTTCATCCATGACAGCTCAGCAGCAGCCTGAGCATCAATACCACTATGCTGATAGGTGGTTGCACCTTCCTCCCAACATTTCTCAGCTATAGCTCTGACACGTGTTGTGGCGATTATTCTACAGAGCCCGTTACCCTTCGGGAGAGCCCTTCGGATGATTTCCCATGATTGCCACAGCCAGATATCATCAACTATCATCATGTACCTATAAGGAAATAAATAAGAGATTGTCTTTATCTTTATGCTATTTTATTTCTATACAAGCGGCTTAAGTGGCACGATCGACTATGCAAATAATTTTTAGGAAAGAAAAAAAGGGGGTGCAAAAGTACCACTTTAATAAATATTGATCACAGGACATTGGTCACGTGATTTTACATTAGCATGTGTTTCTTACAATTGAGGACATGTGAGCGTTCGTACTACCATACCAAACAATCACATATGAGCAAGTATGCGCTACTATTCTTTTCTATCAACTCATATGATTCGATCTGTTTCCAGGAGGGCTGGATGGCTGGCAGCAAGGGCAGCTGGGGCAGTGGCAGGGAAGCGACGGCGCCGGAGGAGGGGATGTGGGGGCGGCAGCAGGGAGAGGGAGGCACAAGGAGAGAGGGAGAGATAGGGGAATTAAGCCGTAGCTATTTCTTTCTTAGATTAGATTGGTTATTACAATGCCTCCATATTTATATTCTTGAATGGATTTGCATCTCAAGTAAACTATTGAGGGATTAAACATTAAAGATGGACTTGCATCTCAAGTAGCAATTTTCAAAGGAAAGAAGAGATTAAAGATGATTTATGGTAGTTTTTTAAGGTAACATCAAATTCAAAAAAAAAATTTAAGCCAACATCAAAGTCTAGCCGCGGTACTATATGATCTTGTTGAGACTCTGTGAGCGGCCTCCCTGTATCAGAATTCTGGCTTGCCTCTGGCTATGACGGGGCAACAGGCTAAGAACAAGCTAGAACACACCTGAACTAAAGTTCTTCCGGGAGGTGGGCCTATTATAGAGGTGGGGGGCCTAGATTTCTAATCTAAATCTAAATCTAATCTAAACACACGCCGCTGCGTGTTGTCGCCGAGTAGAGTCCGTGTTGTCCGCGTAAATTACCGCTGCTGCGGAGTCCGTGTAGAATCGGTCACACCGAATCTTGGGCCGAAGGATCGGTGCGTAGAACGTGTTGGGCCTCCAGCGCGGCAAACACGGCGATCGAGTGAAAGCGCCGCCCCGTGGTTTTAGTTTGGCGAGAATGTGATCGGCGTCTTGTGCGGATTGAACAAGCCAAAGTGCCTCTCGATCTCATCCCCAGACTTCTGGTTCTCGTTGAAAAACGAAGAACACGTCGCCTCCAGCACCCCAGGCCTCCTGGGCGTGCCCTGCCGGGCATGGTCGATCTCCCCCTGGTTGTAAGTCCACGCTCGCCACGAACCAGTCGGTCGATGGCCTCATAGAGTGTCCGACACGGCGGCGGCACCACCAGGTGTGCCGGCCTTCGCCCGGCCCGCGCATAGAGGAAGTGGGCGTACACGTTGGCCAGCAGCGGCGCACCATGATCCGCGCAACGTTTGCCATCGCCATGTAACTAGATGTAGGGCTGCACAAACACCACGCAGGACGATGGTGGGAACGTGTCTGCGAACGCGTCCATCTTCACCGCCGTAGCCACCTCTTGATGCTGCCGTTGAGTGCCGCAAGGGCGGCCTGGTCCGGGAAGTACATGTTACCTTAAGGCAACCGCTAGTGTAAATGTTTCAACACGGGTGGTTCTTAAGTAACCGCACATAATATTCGTGACATCCACTGGCCTTTTGCGCTGGCGGTTACCTTGAGGCAACCACTGGTGTTAAGTAACCGCACATAATATTTGTGATATTCACTAGCCTTTCGCACTGGCGGTGGCGATAGATGCCTGAAAAATAGGTTTGGAACCACCGGTGCTGAGCTCCGCTATAGTGGAGGCTATTTTTTAGATAATGGATTCATTAATCTAGCCTCTATATCCATCAGGCATAAACATAGCCAGTGCGATACATGAGCATTTAGATCCACACCTCCACAAAGAGAACACAAAAAACAACTACAACCATGACACATACTGCATCCCTACATCCTCTCCTGAAACAGCCAGATTCAGTGAGTGAAAGCAATTAATTGCTGCCACCCCAAGTGCGCCATCACTTTGCGAACCTCCACCGGGTGCCATCTTCATCGACTTCAAGTGAGGTGGCGCCAAATTACGCTGGTTAGCACACCTTCATCTATCATCGTCTAGTCACGCCCGGCGATGGATAACCTCTTTTGCCTAGACACCTAGGCCTCGGCTGCCCCCTAGGGCCGCCACTACCAATAGGATACGCCTACTCATGCCGAGATCTTTCACTTTGGTGCTCGGGCCGCCGCCACACCTAGGGTTGCTCCTGCCATCGAAGAGGTCTAAAGACTCCTAGGCCGTCTCTACCCCTAGGATACGGCTGCCTATGAAACCACCTTCACTAGATCCACCTTCTCTCTATGGAGGACGGACCGTTGATGCTTAGGCCGCACCGTCCTCCTCAGGCCACACTTTCGTAGGTGCATGCGACAAAAGCACATCTTCCTACCTCTCCACGGTGTCATCTTGTATGGCGATGCAATGCCGAGGAGAACACATAGGCGATTGGAAGGTGTGTTTCCCATCCGCGATGACATGAAGAGCCCTGTGCCATGGAAGCTAGAAGCCTTGCCCTAGGCTCTAGGCCCTTTGCCCTTGATCTGGCGAATCGAGGCCCGGGGAGGCCCTCGATCCTCTCAAGCCACCTGATGTGATCCTAACATGTGAGTATGTTAAGCCTCGAGATCAATGGTTCTCGGCCAGAGACCCCCCCACACACACACACACACACACAAACACACTGGACTGTCATCTCCAAAGATCGCCTGGGGGCTTGGGGCCATACCCATCGGGTAGGGTCATGCGCACTCTGAAACTCGAGGAATCAGGCCGAGCCCGAGTAAGCCCGCCGCCCTAGGCTTCCAATCGATAAGAGCTTGGACCCAATCCTTGGCTCTCCCTGGCATTTGGCGCCAGCCAAGGCCCGGGCACAAGAAGACACACCCTGAGCCACCGAGGCTCCAGGACTCCTAGGCGTGGCTCTACTAGCCATTCCCTCGACAGGGTCACACACAGGGCATGACATAAGAGGACAAACTCCTGCTCGGCCTCCAGGGGCTTGGGGGCCCATGTCAGCACCTCGAGGCGGCCTCCTTCGCTATCAAGGAGACTACAGGAGGTGCACTTTGGGGTTGATGGTCCAAGCCAACATAGCTTGACAAGTAGAGTGTCAAAACAGAGCAGCCAGACGACGCCTAGAACTTCATCAGCTCCACGACATCGACTCAGTCCACAGAGCACCACAACAAGACCATAATGGACTCCGACACATGTAGACCGTAAACTCATCCCTCCAAACTGCCATGTACTTGACCTACCTCAAAATATAACGGGAGATCGGATCCTAGAGAGGGGGAGGGTGATCCCAGACAGTCATTCCACTCCTCATCGATCCGCACCTGCTCAACACCGAGAGCAGAGCAACCTAGAGAGGGACTCCGAGAGCTCCTCCATCGCTCTTGTTGTCTTCCTCTTCATCAACGAGGGTGAGACTCCACCAGTGGCAAGGCAACCTTAGGGTTATAGCACCGAGCTAACTCCCAACCAAATCTCTCTCTACACTCTATTGTAATCCCCCAATTTTGGGTGCTCTTGAGTACAAGGATCATCAGCTGCTAGACGTATGGCATTGATCGGCTCAAACCAGGACAAACCGTTGCATCCCCTCTGTGATTCTTGTGTTCTTGATTCCACCTAAGCCACTGAAGACATGTACTCTAACACCACCTCGAACAACAATGCTTGTCGTGGTTCCAACCCCGCGACACCAGCCATGGCCGAACTGAGGCCAAGAGGCCCTCCTCTGTGTCGACTGGATGGAACAAAGAGGGATCGAGGATGGGCTAGCGGATCGAGGCCGGCGGCTCTCTCCGCGCTGACCTTGGCCGGATCAAGGGCGGAATACCCACCTCCGCGTCAACCTTTGACGGATCGAGGATGAATCGATGCCGGGCTGGCCGAATTGAGGTTGGGCGCCCCTCTCTGTGCAGCCCTTGGCTGAATCGAGATTAGACAGCCCTTGTTGGTCTTTTTGGCCACGCCCCCAGATCTTTGGGGCATCCACGCACAACCGAGGAGAGGGGGCGTGTGAGGGAGTTTGAGGAAGGGGACCGGAGGGGAGGGTAGGGGCGTGGGTGCGGTGCGGGGCACTAGCCAGTGGCGGCGAGGATAGGGATCGAGGCCGCCTGGGCCGTCGCCATACTAGTGGCTATTACCTAGTTAAGAATTAGCTCTACCTATTAGCCAGCTAATAGTTAGTCCTAAGTCATCCAAAGTTCGTCAAGGCCGTTTAAATTGCAGATTAACACTGCGGAAAGCAATCCAAAAGTGTGTGAACAGGGGAATGTAATAACTAGTAAGTTTCCATATATTACCTTTTGCCAGAGAGGAACATGGAAATGTCGTGGATTAGATTCTCTTCAGGTGTGGCCTCAGCGCAAGTTCTTTCCACAGATTGTACGCCTTCAGTTACTTGGGTGAGGATAGCTCCCAGTACCGCCAGCATGTCAGGGCTTTTGGAGAGTGAAACGAAAGCACGGCACTCGAATTCATTTCCAATTTTCTGGTACACCATGTCGGCAAGGGTGGTTTTGCCCGTCCCTGCAAATCCATGGATGCATACCATTTCGTGATCTCCAGATCGCAGCAGCTGTAGGAGTTCCGTGAAGGGTTCGTCCATGCCCACAATCTCCGATGCATCCTTGTGGAGGAAACCAGCTCGTGGGTCTGCTGGAGATGGCTTGCTACGCTTGTTGGAGGTGGAGATGGCTTCATCAGCAACAACAGTCTTCCAATCCTCGTGGCACCGCCTTGATATAGCCTCTACTCTCATCTTGAGATGCCGGAGGAGCTTGTTCAATTCTTTGTGACCGATGTCGATGTCGCCATGCTCCAAACCGAGCATGTAGTCGTCGATGTCGTCCTCCATGTCGTAGGACAGTGCCCGAGCGTCTATCATCCACTCGTTGCACTCTGAGCCAAGATCCTCCCTCTCCCATATCCTGAGAAGAAGGGAGTGCAGGGATGACAGCATGGATCTGATGGACTCCATGTCGCTGCGGGTGCCAGCTCCCAGACGAGACCTGTGCTGCTCATCGCCCAGCAAAGTGGAGAGCTTCTCCAGGACGGGCCCCAATGCGCCGGTGGCTACGCTCACAGCTGTAGCCATCGGCTGCTCCTCCATGTCTCCGACAATCTACTAGCTCACATCCACTCTCATCTCTGATCCTCACATGCTTTCTTGTTTCTCGATTGGCTTGTGGTTGTTGTCGTCAGCAGGTTGATGTGTGCCGGCCGGCCTGCATCATCAGGAGTGGAGCGCATTAATTAGTTATTAACAATGGCCGCCTGGCAGGGGATGATGATGCCTTGCTTGGCAGCAGCACAATGCTTGCTTCTCTCCGGAAGAAGATCGCTTCCAATCTAGCACTTGGCATTCCAATGCAGTCAAGGTATCTACTTTTGCTTTTATTTATTTTTTTTATAAAAAGAAGCAAGTTTGCATTCACGATGCACGTATATAGCTTTTCTAGGCAAAAGAGCAAACAACAGGGTGTTCCCTAATCCCTACAGTATACTTATAAGTTATTACTCGCTCCGTTCAAAATTTTAAGACGTGTTAGCTTTTTTACAGGCATTGTTTTCGCTATGTATCCAGAAATAGTATGTGTTAGCTTTTTTACAGGCCTGTCCTTCTGGGCCCTATTTCTTGGGTCATGACATAGAGTTTGATGACGCTTTAAATTTTAGAGATCGATGGACATGACTCTGAGTCTTTGTTTGGATCAATTTAAACTTTTTATTAGCTAGCTGATTAACAAATGTTCAAAATAGGTCAAGCACCTCTCCCTGCACGCCCTTCCCACATCGGCCGGTATGCCCCGATGGCCGAGCACCCTGGCCTGTAAGCCCCCTCTCCGCCTGCATGGTGGCGGAGCAGGGTTTTGTATTTCGGCCGAAATTTGGCGAAGTCCTGACCGATATTGACCGGTTTCGGGCCGGTTTTCGACAGTTTCAGATTTTTTTTAATTTTTTTTATAAAATTCTATACACATTTAAGAACTTTTGGCCAAAATATCGGCTGAAATCACTAAGAATCCCGAATGTTGCTTTAATCGGTAGGGTCTGATATTTTTTTGACGGAACGATAGCCTAAACACCGGGCGGAGCAATCGCGACGGCAATTCGGGCTTTCATCCTCATTGGTTCTAAGTAGGCAATCTGAAGCTGCATGAAGCCATAATTTTGGCACTGCCCCTCATCTATCCTTTGTCTTACCACATTCTAAGGGGCTTCTAGTGTGCCATTTCATTTTATCTGGTTTGGCAGAAAATGGCATAAAAATAAAGGATGAAAACAAAAGAAAAAATGGTCATTTCATTGTTTCATCTACGAGAAGTAGTTTTACTAACCGTTTTTGTAACCACAAAAGTTTTTACCAAATGGACCCCAATGACACCTCTACCCACCCATTAGTCTAGAAACTTGGTCCTATCCACATATATTTTGAATGCAAATGTGGTTCCCCGTGCTGCCTTTTTTGGCCTACTACATGTGTTAAATTTCTGATGAAATGCTTCCTTGCCTCCTTGGTAAGTCTCCTCGATATAACAACATTTTATTATATAAAAAAAAAAGTTTCCTACATGTCATATTGCAGTATGTATATGGTCCTTTAACGCTTTATTAGCTGTTAGTTCCGGTGTCTTACACACATTCCGCTACCTTTGGCACATTGCTCCATTGCTTGCCTTTATATGCAATCAAGGAACACCTTTAGCTTTTGTCCTTGTCGAGAGATAGAATAGATTCCCAAATAGCCAGACCCGAGGCATAACTTGTTGACCGACAACCAACTCCATGTCCAAGGTGCATGTGGCTCAGACCGGCCACCGAAGGCTCACGCATCCTGGCAGGCGGAGCCGGCTGCTAGCTGTTCCATTCGACGCCGAGGCGATCGATCAGGATAGGCAGCGGACAGCAGCTCTAGTGGTACGTACCTCCCTTCATCCTCATCTCTATCTGGAACTTCTTTTTTATATTTTGTGCTTGTTCATTCCTAGCATAGCAATATTGCATCCACGGGATCCATCCCATGCTCTTGCAAGCCCATCTCTTCTAGGATCCCTACGAATGTTTGTTTTCCAACAGTTTGTTTGGCGATGGTCTGCTCATCGTACGTGCCATCACTTTGTAACAATAATAAGGGCATGTTTCATCGGCTAGAAACTATTTGCTGAAGTTTCACCCTTGGGGATCCAAACAGGTGCGCTAAACTTTGATCACAGCTAGCTCCAACTAGTTGTTAACAGCTATTAGGGGCTAAAGTATTTAGCAATAGGAAGAAAGACACCGCATACCCTTGCCGTCCGCATCCGCTCAATCAGAAATGCGACCCTATCCTGTTGCACATCCGCTCTGTTTCCCTCTGCCACCGCCACCAAGCCCCTGGCCGGCCTCCGCCATTTCCACCACACCCTATCTAGTTGTCGGCCAAAGATCAGCCGAGAGGTATGCCCACAGTAGTAGAGTCGGGAAGGTGCGTGAGACGTGAAGTAGACGGTGACGCAAGATGAACACGACGATCTATCCAGTCAGGTTCAACCCGTCAAGGAAGGTTTTATTCTTCTTGGATAAAACCCTTATTACAGTCTGTGTGCCAGGAGGCTCCCGTACGCCATCGCCCGGCGCCGGCGGCCAACCCAACCACGGCACCCGCCGCTGCACCCGCTCCTCCGCCCTAAGCCCCCAACGCCGCCGCTTTTCTGCCACGAGTTGTGGCCGCTCTCAGCGCGCGGCCACCACCCATCCTTCGCCAGCAGTTGCCGCTCCTCCGACGCCGCCGCCCGGATCGGATCGCGGCGCCATGGCGGATCCAGCAGTCCTGCCGCCGTCGACTCTCAAGCTGGCGACCTTGGGCGTCGCGCGTATGCTCCGCGCTGGGCGCTGCGCCCGCACAGTGGCTGCCGCGCTGGGTTCGTCGGTGGCCCGCGCTGGAAAACCGCCACGCTGGCCAGCGGGAGGCCTGCGCCAGCCCGCTGAAGGCCAAGCTAGAGGCAACCGCGCCTTGTTCGTCGGCCACAAGGACCCCTTCACGGCGCCCGGCACCCCTCCCCTTGTTGCCGTGCAGTCGCCAGGTCTGGCCGCGGTCGAGGCCATGCCGGGACCGGCAAGGCCACCTTGGTAACCTTCGTCAACCCGGCCCCAATCCCCATCACTGGCCCCACAGCTCCCCATCTCCCAGCTCATCGGGCTGGTTAGGGGCTGACATCGCCTCTTTTGTGGCCATCCGCCCGCTCTCTTCGCCATCTGCCTCCTCTCCTCGGGGAAGGTCCTCTCCCTCGACACAACCCCCTTCGTGGATGTCGATGAAGGTGAAATTGAGGATGACGAGTCGCTGCTGGTGGTGCGGATGTCGCGTGCTCCTGCGGCTCCGACATCGCCGCCTGCCTCCAACCCGTCGCCCGCTGCTGCTTCGGCAACTCTAGGTGCCCCCGCAAGCGCGGCAGCAGCCAACGGACCACTCCCGCAGGTCTCTCTCTCCCCGACGTCACTCCCTTCTTCAAGTCCTCCTTGGGCAGATCGAAGAAGATCACGGTGGGCTAAGGCGTCGTCTCAAACTGGGACAGTGATGACGACGTCGATGTGGGTGAGGCGGAGGACCCATTCTACCTTTGTGTGGCTCATCGAGGCCTCTCCAGCTCGCAAGCCTCAGCAACTGGCCGTGGCTAGAGTGCTATCAGGTTCGTTGACTCCGCTACGGCGTCGAATGCGACATAGGCGCTGTCATCATGGTGATCGGCGCCCGGCGTCGTGCCTCCCACCGCCGCCGCGCCAAGAACCACGGGCGCGCGGCGCCGTCTAACCAGCGCACCTCGGGGGCCCTTGGCGGGCTTGCAACGGTCCTCCCGTGCCAACGGCACCGAGCGCGTCTCGCTCCACTACGCCCGATGCCGTGCGCTTCTCCGCCAACCAACGGCCGGGTCGTGCCGCCGGGCAACCATGCCGGATGCTGCAGGCTTGCAACGCCGTCCTCCACCACTCGGAGCACGCCGCGCGTCCTGCTCAACTCCGATCTACGACGCCCAACCTCATCTCACGCCATCGCCGCCCTGTCCCAGCCTTTGTCGTGGGCCTTTGCTTCAACTGCCTCACGAAGAATCATGTCACCGCTTTGTCGTCTTCCCGTCAGTCTCCCCTGCGAGGCGCTGGCCACCGGGCGCGCGACGCACCGGAGAACACGGGGCGCTGTTCGTCGGCTGACCCCTTCCCACCACCTCGCCACCACCACGGGAGGAGCCTCTGCTGCAGCGTGGGGCGTGGTCGACCACGCCTACGCCCCTTCCTCGTTGTTTGGCCTTGCGTGGCACCTTCGGGCACGTGGCCTCCACCGGTTGCTAACAACTCCGGTTTGCAAGCCGTCATTATGCAGCGCGTTTGTCGAGTTCATCGTGGCTACTACCTCCGTCGACATAGCCGCTGCCTCGCAGACCCGCTCGGGCTGGTGCCGTGGTTGGTTCACGGTGCCCCACTCGGGTGGACACGATGCTTGACGACCTCGTGGCCTCCCTCATCGCTTGGTCATCCATTCCCGTGCTCTTGGATCCACCTTCGCCTCTGCGCATGGTCGCTACGCTTCGCGGTGGGCGGAGGCCTCGGTGGATCATGCGGTGCTGCTGGATCCTCTCCCCCGCCACCTCGCGCCGCCCCAGCCCAACCCCTCACAATCAAGCCGGCGTCGGAGGTCCGAGGCCCAGGACACGTTGGCGTCCACCCAGCGTCGCCTCCTCGCTTGGCCTGTCTCAGCCCCCAAGCACCCGACGTGTCGGGGCGGTAAGTGTGAGCTCAGGCTACCCGCACCCCTCTCCCGGCTGCTCCTAGCGCCATTCCGCCAGACCTCCGCCCCTGCACCTTCAGCACCTTCGGTACCAGCCTTCATCGACTCGTTCACACCGTTGGCGGAGCCTGCCAAGCCACCTCGCAAGTGAAGGTCAAGGGTGATCGATGATGACTGGGTCCCGCGTCACAGCGACTGGCTAGCCGCCAAATCTGCTTTCTGTGATCGCCACCCGAAAAAGCAGGCGCGACGTGTCTAGTCGAACAAGTGGGCCAAGCGAACGGTGGACGCGGAGCCTACCCCTGCACCCACGATCGCCGTGAGGTTCCATGAAGCTTTTCAGAGATGTTGTATCGTCCTCTAGGAGGGAGAACGTGCGCAAGATCCTTACCCCGCTTGGTGTTCGCTTTGGGGGGAGGAGTTGGGTGATGCCGACACGGAGTTGACACCGGCACGACCTGCCGATCTATTCCTCACCAGCCCCCGTAACCGGGGTCACTTGGGGAGCACACCGCCACGCCCACCAAGTTGCTTCCATCCAAGACTTCCCCTATCGGCGGTTACCACCTGCCACTGACGAGCCCGTCCTCGGCGGCCACCCCACCCTCCACTCGTCCAAAATCACCGATGAGGAATGGACCATAAAATGGTCCCGCCTCGCGGCGAAACATGAGTAGCGCGATCCACAACCTGAGCGGACGGCGTTGTTGGTGTTGCTTAGCAAGCTTGAGGGACGCCCGGTCGAGGCGGCGTGAGACACTACAGTCCCCGAGCTAGCGAGTAAGGTCGAAATCACTTCGCCCGACGGGCGGATCGTCCGGCAAGGGTCGGCACCTCGCGTGAGCTCTTCCCCTTGATGCGGCTGGGCGCGTTGGCGGCACGGAAGGAGACGAGTGCCTCCAGCCGTGGCTGCTTCCGCCTCTTCACCCCTCTCGCCGCGCAATAGTTTACCTTTTAAGTACAACCGCACCGCACCGCCGCTTAAGCCAGTGATTCTTGTCTGTGTGTTTTTGTCTGTTGCGGCCAATTATTTTGGCTAAAGTGTGCGACGTGTAAAACTCTATTTTTTCTTAATGCAGTACGTGACAATGAACACGCCTTCGAAAAAAAAAATTATTAACAGCTACTGCTTGCGCATCCTGCTGGCCTATGAAGGAGTATATACAACATCTATTATTAGCAATGCACGAGCTACCACAATGTTGTGGTGGCCAGGTTGCACATAGTTGATATTGGCTTGTGCATCTAATAATTAATCTATCTCGACATATGTATATCCTGATTTCAGCAAAGAGTAAATTCTACTACTGCCAAACAACCTTCTCTGTTGAGGAACTGAACTTCTGTTGCACAGAAGCCAGCGCCTTTGTTCAGCCGCATCTAACAGATCTCAGAACTTCTCGTATCACACTTACTGCATGCCATTTCACTCGTGATGCCAAACACTACCACTAGCAAAGGAAAAGATCTGTGCGCACAAATGTTCACTGCATGCACACATGATCAAAAATAAAACTTTAGAATACACTATACTGACGACAAAAAAATTTAGCATATTACAAATATGCTCATCGACAGTTCAACACAGATGATTCATTGTTATTTGTTGCATGAAATAGGATCATATAAGAAAATATTTACATAGTTTGTCAATTTATTTGCTTCTTATTGTGTACATATATGTACTGTTCATTGTTGACGACCTGTTTTTTTTTTCTTCCCAATTATTGATCCACTTCTCTTAATGCAGTACGTGCTAATGCACGCTTTCAAAAAATATTGATCCACCGCAGGCAATGATCTGCACAGTGAAGTTATGAATGTCCATGCTTGATTTCATCTCTCGGCTGCTTGTATATTTCAACACCAGAAGCAGTGGGGGATCTTTTCTTGTGGAAGTTTGTAGCAAAGAAAAACACAAAGATCAAGAAGATGGAGTTGGTGGTAGGTGCTTCAGAAGCAACCATGAAATCTCTCCTGGGCAAACTTGGTGGTCTTCTCGCCCAGGAGTATTCTCTTATCAGGGGGGTTCGTGGAGACATCCAGTACATCAATGATGAGCTCGCCAGCATGCAGGCGTTCCTCCGTGACCTGAGCTCTGCCCCCGAAGGTCAAGACAACAGGATGAAGGACTGGATGAAGCAGATACGTGACATGGCCTATGACTGCGAGGACTGCATAGATGACTTTGCCCACCGCCTCCCCAATGAGCCCGTCAGTGATTTCACATGCTCATGGATAGTCATTGGAATCTACGAGCTCTGGACATGGTGGCCCCGCCGTGAAATTGCTTCCAAAATTGTTGACCTCAAGATCCGGGCGCAACAGATTGCTGAACGCCGCAGCAGATATGGAGTGAACAACCCAGGCCACGGCACTAGCAATAGACCAGGTGTTCGTGCAGCTACATATGACATTGCTGAACATCAGGTCGCAGCCCGTCAGCTCATTGGTATGAAGGAACCTGTGGGGGTCTCTACCGACATGGAGAAACTTGAGAAATGGCTAACCAAAACTGATCCAGAGAGAGCTGTTTTGTCCATAGTGGGATTTGGGGGGGTGTGGGAAAGACCACCATTGCCACAACATTGTACCGGAAAGTCAGGAATGAGTTTGAGTGCCGGGCGTCAGTTACTGTGTCCCAGAACTATGACCAAGACGCAGTCATGAGGAGCATTCTGAATCAAGTAATGCCACAAGACAGAGATGAAAAGCAGCAAGGTAGTGAGCCAAGAACCCCGGAGGACAAGAAACTGGTGTCACAGATCAGAAAGAAATTGAGTGGAGTTGTGCCATTAATCCAAATTCACAGGCAGGAAGGCAACAACAGGAGCTCTGATGCAAAGCCGATCAAGGTTGAGACAATGGACCATGATCAACTTGTCAACGAACTGAAAAAAAGCAACTGGCTGATAAGAGGTACCCTTAAATCATTTATTTGCATCTTTATCATAAACTACTACTTGATCTGCCCACTCTTGTGATTTACCCCTATTAAGTATATACACACAACGACTATCTTTGTTTCAGTTTCATACTTTCAGTTCGATAAAAAATGCATACTTTCAAGCTCCTGGGAACCCTATCTAGCTATCACCAATTCAATTAGCATATTGAAGCATGATCATAATAGCTGTCGCTGAGTTATAACAATGTGCATATTTATTCTGCTCCCTTCTTATTCCAGTCATGGATATTTCAACGGTTTAGCCCAATGTGGCACCAACTGTTAGTTGATGTTGTTGATTGTCCAATATATTAATTTCATATAATGAACTCCCTAATTGAAAAATTATCAATATGATGGCATATAACGTGGCATTACCTTTATCAATAGCTTACTATTCCCTCCATCCAGGACATAATAAATATAGATCAAAGCAAATAACGCATGGAACCCTTCCTTGGTCTTGGCAAGATATTGTGGTTACCTTATTTGGGTTAGTGATAGATATTCACATGAATTTGTATTTTTAAACTTAGTTTTAGGGTTACTTCACATAGAATCCACAGCTTATGTTTCTGAATGAAATAGAAAAAATATATTTTAGATCCTTGATTCTCCAATTCAAAAAAAAATACATAATTGATTCTTCAATAGACACATTGCAAATATCATTTTTAAGGTTGTGTGCAGGCAACATAACCAAACTTTTACTATCAATTTCTATCAATATTTGATTGAACACAGTATAGCTGCATTCAAATTGAATATAGTTTAATAATATTCTATAGCTACATTCGAATGAAATTTTGAGCAATGATTTAGATCAAACTCAGAAATGCAAAATGGATTTTTTTCATGATTTCGGATTATAAAGTATCATGGATCTTTTAGTCCCTGAATTATATAGACATTGGTTTTGTTACAAAATTGAAAACGCTCAAACCTCCATTCTTTCTTATCTGGTGTAAAACACATGCAAGGAGCATCACCCAAAAAGTCATTTTCCTAATGGCATAACCAATAAGTGTGCCTATTTTTTCCTCATGTGTTTCCTCTTTTTTTATTTGTTTCCCAGGTATCTCCTCTTAATTGATGACATATGGTCAGCAAAAACATGGGACAGCATCAGAATTTGTTTGCCAGCAGAGATAGAGGCAGTAGAATAATAGTGACTTCAAGGTTTCAAGCTGTTGGTGCTACATGCTCCCCAAATGATAAAATTGACCTTCTGCAAACAGTTGATTTTCTCACTAGTGATGAATCCAAGAGGTTGTTTGTTCAAGGTGTTTCTGAATCCAGAAGCAGCAAAAATAATGAGATAGTTCAGAACCATGTCCCTGAAGAGATTTGGAAAATTTGTGGGGGCTTGCCTTTGGCCATAGTCACCATGGCTGGCCTAGTTGCCTGCAACCCAAGCAAACACGGCGGTGATTGGCAAAAAGTCTGCAAATCATTATTTCCAGAACCCGTGACTTCTCTTACTTTAGATGGGGTCACAAGGATACTTGACTGTTGCTACAATGATTTGCCTGCAGATCTCAAGACCTGTTCATTGTACTTGAGCATATTTCCAAAGGGTTGGAAAATTAGCAGGAAACGGTTGACCCGGCGATGGATAGCTGAAGGTTTTGTTAGTGAGAAGCAGGGGTTGACAGAAGAGGAAGTTGCAGAGACATACTTTAATCAACTCACAAGAAGAAAGATAATACGTCCTGTGGAGCACAGCAGCAATGGGAAAATAAAAACCTTTCAGGTTCATGACATGGTCCTTGAATACATTGTGTCCAAGTCAAGTGAAGAAAACTTTATTACTGTAGTAGGTGGCCACTGGATGATGCCGGCACCTAACAATAAAGTCCGTCGACTTTCAATGCAGAGCAGTGGTTCCAAGTATGGAAATTCAACAAAAGGTATGAACTTGTCTCAGGTTCGATCACTGACCATTTTTGGGAGCCTGAACCAACTGCCATTCCATTCATTCAATAATGCAATAATACAAGTGCTCGATCTTGAGGGCTGGAAAGGGTTGAAAGAGAAACATCTGAAGGACATATGTAACATGCTTGTCCTGAAGTATTTGGGACTCCGACGGACAGAGATCGCCAAGATTCCCTCAAGGATTGAGAAGCTTGAGTATTTGGAAACTCTTGACATAAGGGAGACAAATGTTGGGGAGCTTCCTAAGGCTGTAGGTCAGTTAAAACGAATCAGCAGCATACTTGGAGGAAATAAAACCCCAAGGAAGGGGTTGAGGTTGCCTCAAGACAAAAGTAAGGACCCAAGGAAAAGTATGTTGGCACCGGAAAAAAGTAAGGATGGCATGAAAGCACTACGTGTACTCTCAGGAATTGAGATCATTGGGGAATCAACTGCTGTAGCAGGCCTTCATCAGTTGACTGGATTAAGAAAGTTTTCCATTTATAAGCTCAGAATAAAGAAGGATGGTGAAACATTCAAAGAGCTACGCTCCTCCATTGAGTACCTTGGCAGCTGTGGATTGCAAACTCTGGCAATAAATGATGAAGGTTCTGATTTTATCAACTCCTTGGACACCATGTCTGCACCTCCAAGATATCTCATTGCCCTTGAGTTGTCTGGAAAGTTAGAAAGGCCCCACAGTGGATGAGTAAACTGCATATGCTGAACAAGTTAACCCTGTCGTTAACAGTTCTCCGGACTGACACTTTGGAGCTCATCTGCACCCTGCCAGCGTTGTTTTTCTCTCACCTTTTCTTTGAATGCAGTGAATCTGGATGAGGACACACAGGAGATCCTCGAGAATAACAAAGAACAGTCTGATGGTGAGATATTTGTCCCCGGTGGATTCACAAGTCTGAAGCTTCTCCGCTTGTTCGCCCCTCTTGTGCCAAAGATTGGTTTCAGCGACAATGCAATGCCATCACTGGAGATGATTGATATGAGGTTTAGCGCCTTCGAAGGTTTGCTGGGTATTGACACCCTGGAAAATCTCAAAGAGGTGCATCTCAGAGTTAATCACCAAGCAGATGAAACAACCAAGTTCTTTGTCGATGATCTGAAGAATAATACCCATGGACTGAAGGTAATTGTTGATCATGTCATCACTGCTTGAAATGGCAAGATACCGGTGTCACCGAGAGCTCTTTCCACTTCACAGTTCACTGCCACATACTGTGTGTTTGTTTCAAGTGGGTGTTTTTCTTATTACCATATATTATTGATGTTCATGTTTGATGAATAAATACGGATGGCGAACTATGCATTCACATCCCATGGTATTGTACTGTTATTGTCATTTATTTGGTTTTCTTCTTTATGTTTGGATGGTGTGCTATTAAAGTGAAACATTGTTTGTTCTAATGACATTATACCTTCACTACAGAAACCTCTGTTTTTTGCTTCATCTTTGGGTTCATTGGTGTTTTATTATTTTGTAGTACATATATTATATAAATCTCAGGAAGTTTTAGGTAGTGAATCTGTGAGGAAATGTTGGTCGTCTGAATGCAGCAGCTACACTGACTGGATGCAGCAGCTACAAGTGAAACAAGATGCAGCAGCTACACTGGATGCATATACATAATATATATATATAGCAGGCAGCAGCCAGTCATAAACACACAGTACGGCACTACAAGATTAAACCATGATTCAATCTACACAAGCAGATAAAGTACACAGGGGGAGATGGAGGAAGGAAGAGGGCAGAGGGCTGCCACACAATTAATTGACAAACACAAACGCTGCATCAGTAGAAAACTAATCACACACCACCTAGCCTCCTGGCGCGACAGCACACAATAGGACATGGATGGATGTACCTTGCGATGCGGGTGCAAGCAAGGTGCCGGCCGGCGCCGCCGCCGGCCTCTCCTGGGACGACGACGCTAGAGGTGGCTTCTTGAACAGACGCGTACCCCTCCCCACGCGCGAATAGGCGCGTATCCCTCCGCCTCCGCGAGGCTTCCTCCCACCCCCGTCCGCCACAATCCTTTGATCCTTTCTCGTTACTTTCCCGATGCGTGACGATCCCCGGGGCTTCCAATAACCGCCGAACGCTCCGCCTCCGGGCTGCGGCACCTGCCGCCGGCAAAGGCTCGACCTCGATGACGGATGCCCTCGACGACGCGCAGCTGCGGCACCGTGCCCTCCGTTGTCACTCCGTGCGTGATCTCGTTACGCCCCGCCCATGGTCGCCTCGCCTTAAGTCCCGCTACGTACGGCGCCAGCATCGTCGGCATCTTCCCGCCCAGCCCGAGAATGACGAGTCGTACGTCGTCAGCATCGCTCAGGACCGTCACCAGTGTTTTCCATACCTGACCAGCGTACCAACAGGGTCCCCTCCTTCCGCCTCGTGCGGCAACTCCCTCCGTCCGGCCCCCGGCGATCGAGGACGGCCTCCTCCGTAGCAAACTAAGAGGACGCCGCGGCCTTCGACACCTACAGCCAAGAAGCCACCTCTAGCGTCGTCGTCCCAGGAGAGGCCGGCGGCGGCGCCGGCCGGCACCTTGCTTGCACCCGCATCGCAAGGTACATCCATCCATGTCCTATTGTGTGCTGTCGCGCCAGGAGGCTAGGTGGTGTGTGATTAGTTTTCTACTGATGCAGCGTTTGTGTTTGTCAATTAATTGTGTGGCAGCCCTCTGCCCTCTTCCTTCCTCCATCTCCCCCTGTGTACTTTATCTGCTTGTGTAGATTGAATCATGGTTTAATCTTGTAGTGCCGTACTGTGTGTTTATGACTGGCTGCTGCCTGCTAAGACACTAGAGATCGATAAATATTTTACTAAACTGTTAGATAAGTTTATCTCTGAATCGCTGCGATGCAATGGACGCATTGTTCGGTGATCTGTTCCCTGCCTTTCACGTAAACAATGTAGTGCTCTTTGTCTCAATCCTATACTTGATGTTTTACACTACATATTAATCTGATTAATATATGGTCTACTTTGTTTTTTTTAACCAGTTCCATAACCGTCCTGGACTCCTGGCCTTACGTGCTGGTGATCGGAGACGAGGCAGTCGGGGCAGTTGCCTAGCGTGAATGAAGCGCAGCACACGTTGGCTTCGGTGACGGCAGAGGCCGCGGAGAGGAACGCCAATCCGGGGACGGTCTCGTGCTGGCGAACGGGGACGAGGCAGACACGGCCGTCGTAGAGTGTGAAGGAGCCGCGGCACTTGTCGGTCTTACTGACGCGCAGATGAACGCCACGCTGAGGACGGTCTCCCACATCGCGCGTCACCATTGCCTGCGCCTGGCCGACAGCAAGACCTCGCCGTCGCGGGACGGGTCCCAGCGTAGGCCGCCACGAAGGCGAGCGTTGGCAGAACAGGCGTTGGCAGAACCTGCGACGGCGACCGGAGGCCGGCTGGCGAGAACGAAGCAAGCGGAGTGTGGCCATCCGCGCCACCGTCTGCTTCATGTTCTAGGCCTACGTCGCAGTGGGACCACGCGTCCTTCAGGTTAGTGGTGCACGCCGTTGATTTTTGCACTAAGGTCATTCATTCCATATGGTTGGATTTTCTAATGTTTCGAAATCGTATCTGGTTGAACATTTTATTTTGCATCCTGAGGAACCAAAGTTTCCAGATCATCAGTTTCCTATGAGTAATCTATAAGAAATTAATTTAATTAGTCTATATTGTTTTGGCATTTGACTTATTTGGCACTCGGCAGCCAGTAAACAACTGAGATTACTTATCTACTCAGATATTGTTAATGGCTATAATATGTGTTAGACGACCATTTGTTTGATTTGTTTGTGCTGCCTGAATTCTGACGCTTTAGTGCAGCTTGAGTTTTGAGTGCCTAATATAAATACATTATTACTCTGGTTAAAACCATTTGCTTTAGTAATTGCAACAAGTGATTGAGGCATGGAAGGGGTGTGGTAGAATTTTTTCTATATTTAGCTTGAATTTCGGGGTGCTCCCTGATGATTCTCACGTCATGAAACAGTGGTGTTCAATATGATCACTGTTGTTCAACATTTGAGTGCCCAATATCAATACATTATTACTCTGGTTAAAACCATTTGCTTTAGTAATTACAATAAACGATTGAGGCATGGAATAGTGAGATAGGTGTGGTAGAATTTTTCTGCACTTATATTAATTTTCCAAATAATTGATTGACATCGGATCATTCGAAGTGAGTTATAAATATTTGTCTAATTCAATTTAATTTTAACAAATACATTATACTAGAACCACTGGTAAATATTTTATCTGCCGAGTGGACCGAGCAGCACAAGGACAAGGGATTCCATAATCGACCAAACAAATCATTACTTCTTTTTCTTCATTTTTTCAAATCTATAGTGCCGTCGGTATGCAAGACAACAACGGCGAGGTAGATACATATAGGTGGCGGCCTCACAGGTATCACCACTTACATCATCTGGGCAATGGATTTCCTCACCCAAGTAAATATCGGATCTTCTATTTTATCTATCTTCCTGCTATTAAAATTTGTACAGTCAATCTAAGGGACGACCAATTCAAATTAATGTTGGGCTAAGCTGTTGTAAAATTGTTTGGAGCTTTTGATTTAAACCACAAATGAGAAAAAACTGCAACATTTAAGCAATAACTGAAAAGCAAAGCAAATATATGCCCTTTGAGAGCATAAAAAGTGAAATATGTATCCTATGCTTGAATCTAAAGCATAAGCAAAACAATTCCTCGCTTCCACCTGATGTTTTTTTTTTTTTTTTAGCAAGTTACATATATATGTCCTGTTTGACTTGTCATGTGTGATTCTAGGGATTTTTCTGCCATCTCTTACAACCCTGGAATGATCTATAACTAATTCATCTAGATAACTAAAAACTACTTGTGATCCATCATTGATGCTAGAAAATAAAACAAAAACTTTTCCCTCATATATCACATTTTATTACTGTACATCTATTCTAAAAATGTGAGCTGTTCATTTAACAAGAACACACATTCTATAAAAAAAAATCAAGAAACACACATGCAGCTCACCGAGGAATGGAGAGAATCAGTACTAGAGAAAGAAGGAAGCGAATAATTATCGGTGGAGGTTACAAGAACTGTCTATTCAGAGAACTTTTAAGGTTGATCTTGCTTACATTCTTCGTAGTTGGCCAAAGGATACAAATCCAAACTTATATATTATTGGAATTTGGATTTGTCAAAGTCTGACCATAAATTTGATGGTATTGATTCTCAGTGAAACTAATATACTAGGATGTCATATGTCCTCGCTATAAACACGTGCGTGTCGCACGTGCATTGCCACTAGTATTATATAATAAGAAAACTAATGGAATACACATCATGTCGCCCATCCTAGAAACGAAAAAAACAGCATGTCGTTTTCTCGTTTCGATTCGTGTGAAACAAGTGCAAGCACGACAGATGAGTTGAAGAAAAGCAGGGCATATGACAGGACAGGATGAAGCGCAAACCATATAAATAGCAGGCGTTACCTTGACTTCAACCGGCGAGGGGCGGATTTGGGAGGAGTGGATCCTGGCGGGGAGGAATCTCACGGGGCCGGCGACGGCAACGGCGACGGCGACGGCGCGGCGCCGCCATAGCTGCTGCTGCTCCCGGCAGGTCAAAGTCGCGCCTCTGTTAGTGGGCCGAGATAGCGGTCGCGGGTCAAAACGTGGTGGCAGGAGGAGTATTGCTGTTTAGTGTTTGGTTGGGCCGCACCAACGATTGTGTGAGGAGTCTTTTACCTGATGGGCCCAGGACCGGCCCGCTTGAAATGGAAGAGAGAATTCAGTCCATCTATAATCGACTATTTTTCTTAAAAACAAAAAGAAAAAAATCTATAATCCACCAATGCTGCTCAAACAAAAAAAACTATAGTCGACCATTGATATTTTTTCTTTACTATTTTTGGATTTTCTGGCATGCCTAGCAGGGCTACGCTGAACCTGTTTGGATCAGTAGTTGATTGATTGTACATTTGATTCTTTATCTTTAATTAAAATACATATTAACCCACTGAACGCCATGGACACTGTCGATTTGAATTTCGTTCCTACAGTATTAACCAAAAACCAACATGAACGGTAGATTGAACTTATTTTTTTAAAAAAAAAAACTTGGGGACTCCTAATTCTCATTCATAGAACGAAAATACACATAGTCATACAGAGGTTCTTAAGAAGATTAAAAGAAAGGACAAGATAGGTCAAGACATGTCAAGACAGGTTTAAGCCAGACACCAAAAACCAACTCTCACACACCTTTGGGTGTAGCAACAACAGCCATAGCTATAGACTGAGCTTGACTTTTTTTTTTTTTTTTTTGGTGACAAGCCATACCTGTATTAAGTAACGAAAACATACAAGTGCACCAAGTACAAATACGAGTACAGCTGAGAAAGATATAGGAGGAACCACTGTTCCAACGCAACAGACCAAACCAATCCTCTTCATCCTGATTCGAGGATGCATCATCGCGTAGACCATAAGTTTTAAAAGCTCCAGCATTGCTACTCTGTGAACCCGGCGCATCGGTGGCAAACGCCATAAACTCTATGGCAAGTCGGCTGGGGGGAAAAACCCGGACACCCCAAACACGGAACCTCGCATCTCCATCCATGGCGAGAAGAAATACGAAGGCCCGTCCACCTACAACCACAACCTTGCGGCGAAATAGAAGCTCCACCCTTTTGTCGTTGCGGCCCGACAACCGGACAAAGCCACGGCGGCGACGAACTCCTGTGCAAACCCGTACAAAGAGAGACCAGCAACAACACCATCCAACGAAGGCAGCGAACAATTGACCCCAAACTCACGTGCGGGGCTCGCCCGACCTCGCCGTGGGTGCCCGGGAACACCATCGGGGTGAAAGGGGTCGCGAATCGTTATTCCACAGCGCCGCCAGCACCTCCGTGTCACCGGCGCCGCGGGACACAGCCTAGCTCCACCATCCGCGAGGCGAGCAAGCGGACCTAAGCCTCAAAATCGCGGAATATCGGCTCCATCGCGGAGGGAAGACCACCACGCCAAGGCCAAGGAGAAAAAAGACCAACCAACCGCCGGATCAGCGCCCCGCGGCTGCGAAGTCGATCCTCGCACGTGCGGGGCGTGCCGCCAGAGATGTTGCCCTAGAGCTGCACCACGCAGCCGGGCCGACCTCGCCTGGGCGTGGCCGTTCCTGCGGCGGAGAGGGGAGGCGAGGAGCTTGCACCGGTCCTGGCGGTCGGACGAACCTCGCGCGGACTTCGGTGCCGACAAACCCAAGTCTCCCAATGTGCCGCCATCTCGGATGACTCCGGCGATGAGGAAGAACACGCCATCATCCTGTGGCGGCGGCCCCATGGGAAACTTATTTAGAACCCGAAAACTTGATCCTACCTAGGCCTAAACTATATAGTCCCCATCCGATTCGGCTTCCCCACCCTCTCCGGCACCAACGAGGTCGCGGAGAGGGGGAAAGCGGCGAATCAAAGCGGAGCTGAGAGATCGCCTTCCGCCTCTGAACTTTTCTTCTGTTAGCGAGACCTACGCTTTGGGCCTGTATATTGCTGTTGCAATACCCTATCGATCTATCGAGACGACTGCGCTTGACCTCCGGCGCAAGAGGAGAGCTACTATATGTAACAAACATAATCCGCCAAACAACATAACCAAAGCAAAATCCCAGCCGACATCCATCAGAAAGCATAGAAAGAAGCAAGTCAACTCCTATCGCCGTGGTCATCCTTGGATCCTCCATGGTTGGCTCGAGATACCTCGGTCTTTTTCGCAGCAAGGACTCCCGCGCCATTTTGAGCATCAGGTCACCTTTTGCAATTTCAGCCTTGTCATCTTCAGAGTACAAGCCTGCCCAAAAAATTTATCAAGGCTCCAGCATGGCATATAATCTCCGGAGGATTGACCTTCTATAGCTCCTCTTTCTCTTAGCATGGTCATATGTCAACGTGCTACAAACATGGAAAAATCAAATGTGTTTGTTTCGGTAATGTTTTTTTATTATATATGTACAGATTACAGATAAAATTTCAAAACAATATTTTGGTGTGGCCTTGAGTTTATCTTCTACAGTAAGAGAAATGAAACGAGGTGGAAGTGGTTGTGATGCTCACGTGAATGCTCTTCCTCGCCCATCATGCATGCTTACCACGTGAGGACTAAAAAACTGATCTGATCTGTTAGGTGTAGAATAGCTCGATCGAATTCTTCCAGCTAAGTAATAATATATATAGCCTTTCTAAAAAGTAATAATATACGTGTCCCATCATATCATATCATGCCTACTTTTTTATTTAAGCACGCAATTGTTTAAATGCCCTAACACTACTGGAAAATCGATTAGTTCTGTGTGTTCAAAAACACATAGAAAAATACAAATCCCGCCAGAAAAAGTTTTTTGTGAGCGTGTACCGTCAGAAAAATACACACAGAAATATGTTGACAGAAAAATTCAATTTTTTACGGTGCATGCTTCGAGAACAATATTTTTCTGATGGTAGTCTACACAGAAAAAACTAGTTGGTCAGATTAAAAATACTTTTTTGTGTGCTTGAATCCGCCTGAAAAAAAAGAAGTAAACACACACAGAAAAAAACAGAAATGAACATTCAAAAAAAATTAAAACTGAAGCAACAACATATTAAAATATATATTGTCCATCCAGTAATCTTGGGAATGACAAACGAAGTTCCATCCAAATAATACATAAATCAGTAGTCCATCATGAACGGAGTCAACACTAGTGTTAAAAGTAGACTCGGTCTAATCTATCGACACATATATTTGGTCATTTACATGTTCAACATTTTTTTTTTTGAAACGAACCAAGCGGGAGAGCTGCCGATTATATTAAAAGAAGGTAAGCTCAGGACCGAAAGCACAACAATACAACAACCCGAAGACTACAAACGGCAAGAAAGAACCACGAAGACAACGAAGACGACTACCAACAACAGCATACCGACAACGACAACAAGAAAAACCCTACAACATATGACGAAGAGGCAAAGCGACCTCCGCCACAAGGTTCCAGAAGGCAGGACCCTTTAAACCCATCAAAGAGTTGAGGGTGTCTGCGGCGGCAACAGATCCTTCGAAAAGACCACGACTTCTTGAATTGCGTCGTCATCGAGCTTCCCATCCTTCCCAACAATGCCCAAATCCCCTAACACACCCGCGTCGAGCAAGGCGGCCCGCTTCTGCAAGCAAAGACTTTTCATAGGACTTGCGTCGGCGATGACGACTTGATATCACGGGAGGTGGCGAAGAGGGGTGTATTGGAGGACACGCCACGTTCTGCTCCATCCTAGTTGTGCCGCTCTCCACATCGAGGTCCTCTCCCTCCCTAGGTCTAGGGTCTGGAGGAGACGTTATCTCCATAGATGGATCCTCACCGGGGCTCTTCTATGTTGACCTCGGCCGTGGAATGGAGAGGGGCGTCTTCATTGTGAAGGATAGGTTCAGCCACCCGAGCATTAGAGACAACTTCCTCATCAGCGGATCGTCCTCCACCAAAACAACATCCACAATAGAGGTGACCTCCTGTTCCGTCGAGGTCCCCGCGAGCACCTCACTAGCTTGCTCCGTGGTTGTCTTTTGGTGAATCTCTGTGCTAGTCACCTCTTGGTGAATCTCTGTGGTAGTCACCTCTATGGTCACCTTGCCAAGAATGGGGTCTGCACTATCTGCACTAGTGTCCTCACACAAGGAATCGACAGGCATGCAAGCCGCTGCGAGGGAAGCCATGATCGAAGGTGTCGGCGTCCGTCGAACCAGAGAACATGGACCAAAGAGCTCAGTCACGTCAGGAATAGAAGAATGATCAGCACATGGCTCCACACACTCCAAATGGTTGGCTATACGAGCTAGCCAAAGCTTGATGGTTGAAGCCTCCTCCCTGAGGGGGCGTACTGCTTCCTCAATACGAACTGCAATTAAACGATCGAGGTCTGATCGCAAGGACTCCAACAAATCTGCTCGCAAAGACTCCACCAGAGGTGCAAGCATAGATTGGAGGGTCGAAGTCGTCGAAGCAGGAGAGACATAACAACAGTTGCGACAAACAAGCTCAACATCTTTATCATGCAAACCGAAAGGTTGTCGGTCAGATGACGAGTTGTGATGGTCCTGCACTCGCCCTGGGTACGCGGGCATAGCGTCTGCTGGTGATGAAACTCGGGGCTCTGTTGATGGAGGCATGGCAACAACATCTGCCCAACTCCGACCATGCTGAGAACGGCATTCCCGCTCTCTATGCCCAGGACGTCGGCAGCGAATGCAACGAAAGGAGTCACGACAGGACCTAACGTTATGGTCGCAGGCAAGACAACGGTAGCATCGACCTCGAGCCCACCCCTTGAAGGCGAGACTCCGCTCTCGACGTGTCCCGGCCGACGGAGACAATGATGAAGATGTTTTGAGGGAGCGCCCTTCCACTCGAGTCTCTGCGCGGGGGAGTAGCTTTTGGAGACGGCGACATGGTGCTTTCTAACTTCCGTCAACAAGCTGCAGGCCGCCGAGAAGAGAAGCTTGTCGATGGAGGAGCTGCTGGAGAAGGTACTACAATGAATTCACAAACATAGATATGGATAAAGAAACCAATCTATTTTTTCTAGTTCAGCCAATAGTAAGATGCTTCACCATGTACCATCTCTACCTGTTTATATGATGGGTTTCAGATGGAGCTCATTTTAACTGAAGTGAGATATATCAGCGAAGTTCATCACGACAGACTGTTGTCCTAGCTTGCCGTCCGTATTTCATCGCCACACTAGGTTGTTAAGTTAATGGTTTTTGCGGCGGATAAGCTGACTGATAAATTGGACTAGTAAGTTCAACTTTTTCCCAAAATGGACTCGCCGATGGCAGCCACCACTACCATTTTCTGCCTATCATGTCGCTGTCAAAGAGAAACTAAACGATCTAGAACGTACTGGAAAGCGGATTTTCCCAATCAAATAATGCTCCTTGGATTGCATGTCGCATTCTCGTCCATCACGCTTACCGCGTGAGCAATAAAAAAAGCTGATCTGTCAGGTGTTGTAAAATTATCTTCAATATTCTTTCTACTATATTGAGTATGTAACAAAAATATATATTTTTTTCATATAATGAATGTCACATACCGGCTGGTCCTTTGATGAGGAGACGAGGACATCACTGGATTCACCTACCGACAGACTTTCTCAATGCCCATATCATTTAATAAACTTGAGGTTACAATGTCACCTAAAGAAACAGGTGTTTATGGACTATATATTTACTTAGCACATCAAATCTTTATACACAATATTTTTGGTGCTCTTCCCTGCAGCATCTACTTGTTTGTCCAAAATTATTGCCGTTTGTCTTGATTCACCCCTTGATAGCATGACATATATATATAATGTTGTGAGAAAACAAGCCATGTGATATTCATTAATGCCACTAATTTTGATATGACCACACCAACCTCGGCGACCTCGTATAATACCTGGGCGACCTCTCCAACCACCTTAATGACCTCTCCATCTACTTCGCCGACCTCTTTGATCTCACCAGCGACCTCTCCGACCAATACATCAACCAAAGTCTTCGATAGACTGACTACAAAACTACAACACAAGGTGAACACGCTACTTTGTGAAATCTATTATAACATTCATGAGAATTATATACTACCTAATTTGTGTGCATTTCTATATCTTAGGTTCAACATAGGGGATGACAAGAACACAACAAGAATGAACTACAAAGTCAAAGCAGTTCAGCGTGACAGAACCATCAAGAAGAAATAGGCATATCTTTTGATTCCCAAAAGCTATGAAGGGTCATGAAGACCTATTGGACTCTTGAAGTCTAGTTTCAAATGTGACCCCTTGTGACCTGTTTGGACTTTTCATTATTCCTACTGATCTCTTTAAGTGTACAAAGGTCAACAACCTGCTTGAAGTCTAAATGTTGGTGCAAAACTGTATCAGTCCACAACACTTCGTGAAGCAAGAGGCACATGGTGTGAAAGCTTATCGAGTTAGCTTTCAAACACATTAAGTCGCATGTCATTTGGAGCTTCCTAGGAGGGGTTATTAACAAAAATATCGAAGACTGCTCAGAATTCCAAAAACCATGAAGAAACAACTCACAAGCTCTTCTCTTGGAGGCCTGTTCAAACTAGTGACGTATTAAACTTTCTTTTCACGACTCCACCTATCTAGGAGGGTTATTCCTAGTATAATACTCCCCTATGTGTAAGTTATCAACAACTTTTGATAAATTGAGATAATCCAAGTGATTTTGCAGCCAAGCTGCTGAGTGCTCTACTCAACCCCTTTTTCTTCTTTGTTCTTCTTGGACTTGTGAAGAGATCTCTCTAATCCACTAATTTGTTCTCTATGGGTTTTGGTACGGCTTCCCTGTCCTGTGTGGATTAGCTCCAGATGTGGTTCTACGGTCGTTTGAACATTGAGTCGAAGTCTTCGTGGTTTCGGTGCCTCTCTCCTCATCACTTGGTCGCATCGATCCAACCTTGGTCAGGTATAAAGCTAGTTACCCATTGTTCTTTAGCAAGTTATCCTATTATTTCCGTTGTGTCCATAGCAAGCTTTCCTTATTAACCTACTGCCGTGAAGATTGAATCATCCTTGTACCGATAGCAGATTGGTACGTATCAAATTTCCACCAAGTTAGCTCATAATAGTGGCCTTAATCAACTCATCATTAATGCCACCAAGTTTCTTGTAAAACGAATATAACATCAAGTAACATCAAATTCCTCGTAAAACGAATATAACATCAATTTCACAATTCTTGTAAAAAAACATCAAGTTCACAATGACTCCTCTATCCATCAACATGTTATCAACTAGCACGCCACTGACGTAGCCTCGCATGCGATCGATGGCTTGAGATGGTAAAAGAGATCTTCCGGCATTGGGAACCCAGAGGCTATAACTTATTTATAATGGCTATTAAATCATCGAGATGCAACACCCTTGGTCAGAATAGGGTCCCCTGCTTCAACACTGTTGATCAGCTCATCGCCATCACCAGTTTCACAAATTGCTCCACTGTCCAACAAAATGCTCCACTGTCCACCAACAAGCAAGGTTGGTCCGAAATGAATTTTATGCTTTCCGAATTGAGTACAAAATTGATCGGAATTTTTATGAAATTCATCCATTAATTTCGATTGGGACATTTTTTTTTCAAAACAAGTTGTCTGCTTGAGATGGTTAACAGACTCTACCTGCATGTATTAACTATAGGCCACAGGGGGACACGTGGGACCGCACGATATGTTACAATATATAAGGTTGTTACGTGGACTGAGCTTTCAGGTTGTGACGATGAAGCTGGCCGCCTAGATTCTCTCCCTATATAACACCCTTCCCACACCCTTGTTCAAGGCACCGCGTCCCAGACCCATAGCTCTCGACAACAACACGTACAGAACACACACACACACCAGCCAACATGACCGGAACCGGCAACGACGAGGAGACATGCTTGCACGCGCTGGAGATAATCAACTGTGTGAACCTTCCGTTGACGCTGAGGGCCGCCATCGAGCTAGGTCTACTGGAGACGCTGGTGAACGCCGGCGACAAGGCGCTGAGTCCCAAGGAGATCACCGCGAAGCTTCCGAGCAACGCCGCCAGCAACTCCGACGCGTCGTCGTCCATCGTGGACCGCATGCTTCGTCTGCTGGCCTCGTACGAGGTGGTCTCATGCGAGGTCGACGAATGCTCCGACCACGGCAGCCTCCCGGCGGTACTGCGCGGCGCCGGTGTGCCGGTGGCTCACCCCGAACGAGGACGGCGTGTCGCTGGCCAACTTCCACCTCCTCGCCAACGACAAGCTCTTCATGGAGGCCTGGTTCAACCTCAAGGACGCCGTGCTCGCCGGCGACGGCAGCAGCCCGTTCAACCGCGCCTTCTCGACGACGTCGTGGTTCGACTACGCTGGCACCGACTCGCGGTTCAACCGCGTGTTCAATGACGCCATGAGAGACCACTCCGTCATCCTCACCAAGAAACTCTTAGAGCTCTATAAGGGCTTCGACGGCGTGAAGACACTGATCGACGTCGGCGGTGGGTGTGGGTCCACCATCCACGCCATCACTTCCAGGTACCCAGACATGAAGGGTGTCAACTTCGACCTGCCCCACGTCATCGCCGAGGCGCCGGCGTACCCACACGTGCAGCACGTCGGCGGCAACATGTTCCAGAAGGTGCCTTCCGGCGCCGACGCCATCCTCATTAAGTGGATCTTCAACTGCTTTGGCGACGGCCACTGTGCCACGCTGCTCAAGAACTGCTACGACGCGCTGCCGGCGAACGGCAAGGTCATCAACGTCGAGTGCATCCTGCTGGTGCACCCGGAGGCCACGAAGAAGGCGCAGGGGCTTATTGCTGTTGACTTGGCCCTGCTCACCTACAGCCCTGACGGCAAGGAGAGGTATGAGAGCGAGTTTCGCCAGCTCGCCAAGCGTGCTGGGTTTACCGGATTCAAGTCCACCTACATCTTTGCAAACTTCTGGGCCATGGAGTACATCAAGTGAAGTGATGGAGAGATGCATATCCATCCATGGAGCCATTCAGATATGGATCTGCATGGCAACAACCAATACTATGGAATAATGTCGTCGTCAACTACTTTATTTGTGATTTTGATTTTGTCCTATGTTATTCTTATTCCCTTTTTCGTTTCTTGATTCAGCTCTGTGTAAGCTGTTGCATTTATTTTCAATAAAATTTCAGTAGGGGCTTACACCCTCCTGTTTCATCAAAAAAAAAAAAGAGCATGGTGCTGGTGTTTTGCATGTTCACTTGTCCACGAGAAAGAGTTGTAATAACGATCTTCACTATATTTTGAGCAACATCTGATTAATGCTATATAGGGCTAAATAAAATATACTCTAATGGACCTAAACATATATAGCCCATCCAATTATACCGGTGCTGCTCGAGCCCGCTCCTCAACGTATATGGGACAACCTAACTAGATAGTGTAATGCCCGTGCTAACGCTTACGGTGACATTTGGTAATACAAATCAAACAACGAAAAATAATTTACCTCCACAATACTTAATACTTAGTTACAAAAGATCTAGATCAAATGTTACTATGAGAACACCCAAGTCTTTGCCAAATAGAGCTTTGTTATCCCAGATTGAAAACACAATGAGAGCTTTATTATCACGGATTCAACAATATCATTACAAAACAAAACTCTTGACACAAAACAAAACATAATACGCCGTATTTGACATGATCTAAGAAATAAATCATGACGGTACAATCGGCACATACAAAACTTTAGCAGATGTGTTTAGTTTCTTGGTGCTAGTGCCTCCACCATGAAAGCCTTTTCTTTTATACTTCAGCTCATGATTCTTTGCCTTCTCCTAAAAAAGTTCCAAGAATTTGTCTGAGCTCACCCCTGAAATCCAGTGAAGTCGGCAGCTGTAACTTCATCTCCAACCATGAGCCGACTGCAGAAAACACAAAAAGCAGAAAACCCGTAGCAAGTGTGTTACAAAATTACTACTGAAACAATATTCTAGATAGTAGAAACTGAGAGTAATAGGGCCTATTATGTGGATAGAAATTGAGAAGTAAGATATGAAGATGGCAAGTAATGTTGTATCCCTTAAATAGGCCGCAAGCTGCAAGGACCTAAGATTAACTTAAACTATGTTGAACTAATCATTGAGCACCCCATGTCCAATCTGAAATCAGGCCAACTTCATCTCAGCACTTTTTTTTTGTTCATAACCATGGATAGAACCATCTGAACTGAAGCTAACAGAGTATACAAGGGAAAGACAGGCACTACTATGTATGCAAGCCAATTTTTTAGTGCCAGCTTACTTCTTGCCAAGAAGATGCCAGCAGCCGCACTTGCGAAGCCACCCTATGCTCTGACGCCGGAATATGTGCACAAACTCCTCATTGGTGGGATTCCTCATCTGCAAAGCACACATGAGTCCACTGTGAAATTATTGATACACCAGGAAGGCTAATGATCCCATAGTTACAGTTACTTAGAAAGGAAAAAATGAAGCTTGCAACATAGATATGCAAGATTTGGATCAGATAAAAACCTATACATATGTTATCGTTCAGGTCTTTCGTCTTGCTAGACTCTTTGAGATGGTCTTGTTTTACAGAAGGGGAAAAACTGCCAAAGAAATGAACCACAAGCACTTACCTTGGCTGAGGAGTTATTCCAGCCAAACACATCTGGTGTAAAGTTTGTGACAACACCATCAAACATGGCAGAATTAAGTGGTTTTGCCGCAACAGTAACAACCTCCTCATTTTCTTGATAATTGACTCCCATGTATCTTTCATTTCATCCAACAGTCATGAATATTAGTACAGATAATATGAACAAGATTAGGCAATTTATTATAGAGTATAGTAATTCTAATCCCATTGTTTCAAGCACAAATATTTTTTAGTGATCCCAAAATTCTCAAGCAGGCTCCATCACTGCTATCCATAGCAAACAAGGCAAGAGCTAGCTCCTAAGGTATTATATATATTAATACCAAATACCTTGAACATGATACTCTTGAGAAAGAACTGATCCAGGCAAAGCAAACATAATTGATCACCCAAAAGAGGGTGAGGTTAGGGGAGGGGTGAGACAGCTTGCCCAGCCCAAAAACATCACATCCTCATTTTCTTTGTGAGGTCAATACTCACTTCAAGAAGCCCAAAAACAAAAACAAAAATAGTTAATAATGTTGATTATAGAATGCTGACAAAAAAATGACAATGGAAATACTTCCAAATAAATATGACATACCCTGAAGTCAGGTTTCTGTTCCACCTTATCTTATTCAGGCGGTTCACAATCTCATTGATCCTCTTCTCTACTCCGTACTTTATAATAGTGTGAACCTTCAAAATGAACAAGATATAGATATTACAATCTAAACAGAGGCAGCCTCCGTAGGCTCTGTGCGCCCGAGAAGAAGTAAAATGAAGTGCTGCGCAGCACAAGTTTGCATTCCTAAGAAATTTTGCATGCACAGAATCTTAGCAAAAAAAAAGTTTGGATCAATTGTAATCACATCACGTGATGCAGAGAATATAATTTAATAGAGCACCATAAGGCTTTTTAATTTAGTTGGCCAACAACACAGATATGTGTATTCTTAAGAAATAGGTGGACACCGAAAGAAAATTTATAGACCATATGCCGGTGCTGACAAAATATTTTGCAGTAGCACTATGTGGCACTTCAATTCGAAAGATTCTCCTACAGACAAGCAACAGACCCAATTATACATCTCACTCATAGCTCCAAGATGCAGAGGACTGAACCTAAACCTCTTCTTCTCAGTGGAATACCATTGAACACATACGCTACATTCCAAAGCAAAAATGATTAGTTTAAACAACATGACCGCTTGCAAAGAGAGTGGAGGCTAGTGACGTTGGGGAAACAGACCTGCTCCGCACCGCACCCATGGATCCGGACCAGCATCCACCACTTTGCACCCATGGATTCGACCTGCCTCCGCTGTTGTTGGGCGCCGCCCGGAGGGAGCCGCGGCGGCGTTGATGGCGGCTACCACCCTCCGAGCCCACACCACACTCCCGTCCGCAGCGTGTCACCGGGTGTGGTCGCGCCCGAAGGGGATCAAACGCGCCGCTACCATTTTTCGCTCTCCTTCGGATGATTGAAACCCTAGCCATTGTGCATTCACATCGGTGGGGTTTGGAATTGATCTGAAGTGGAGTAGGTCCATCGCCTGTTCTATTTCAGGAAATTGGGAAAAAAAAAAAAAGGAAAGCCTGCACCCGAGGAATCGAACTGTGTCCATCGGTGGGAGCGGAGCGAGAGTCACGCCAGAGAAGGCGTGGGGAGGCGAGGGTGTAAGACCTCTGGACAAACTTTTGATCTCGGCCCTCGGTTCGTGCATCCGTTGGTTGGTGATCGTCGGTCCAAAAATAGAAAGAAGTGTGCCATTATAGTAGAGATTTTTTCGCTCTCCTTGGGATGATTGAAACCCTAGCCGCTGTGCATTCACATCGGTGGGGTTTGGAATTGATCTGAAGTGGAGTAGGTCCATCGCCCTGTTCTATTTCAGGAAATTGGGGAAAAAAAAAAAAGGAAAGCACGCACCGGGAATCGAACGTGTCCATCGGTGGGAGCGGAGCAGAGTCACGCCAGCGGATGAAGGCGTGGGGAGGCGAGGTGTAAGACCTCTGGACAAATTTTGATCTCGGCCCTCGGTTCGTGCATCCGTTGGTTGGTGATCGTCGGTCCAAAAATAGAAAGAAGTGTGCCATTATAGTAGAGATTTTTCGCTCTCCTTCGGATGATTGAAACCCTAGCCGCTGTGCATTCACATCGGTGGGGTTTGGAATTGAATCTGAAGTGGAGTAGGTCCATCGCCCTGTTCTATTTCGGGAAATTGGGAAAAAAAAAAAGAAAAAGGAAAGCACGCACCGAATCGAACTGTGTCCATCGGTGGGAGCGGAGCAGTCAGTCACGCGCGGATGAAGGCGTGGGGAGGCGAGGGTGTAAGACCTCTGGACAAACTTTTGATCTCGGCCCTCGGTTCGTGCATCCGTTGGTTGGTGATCGTCGGTCCAAAAATAGAAAGAAGTGTGCCATTATAGTAGAGATTAGGGGTGCGAATTAGCTTGTAGTCCTATGGTAGGACTGTCCAGTAGGACGCTACTCATCGGGGTTCAAATCCTGGTGCAACTAGATTAGGGTTACTACACTAGTACACTCAAGGTTTTTCATGGCGCCATGCCTCATAAATTCATAGGTGGTCAAGAGAAGGCAGCGCTAGTGGAGAAGAAACAGTGGGTCCGATAGAGGAACCGTCGGTGAAACAATATTTACAGTGGCGTCTCCCATAAGGAAAGTTTCCTTCAAGCGAAGGATCAACTACACTAGTACACTCAAGGTTTTTCATGGCGCCATGCCCCTTAAATTCACAGGTGGTCGAGTAGGAGGCGGCGCTAATGGAGAAGGAACAGTGGGTCCGGCGGAGGAACCGCTAGTGAAACAATATTTACTGATGGCGTCTCCCCATAAGGCGGGTTTTACGTTCAAGCGAAGGGTCATCTCGGTTGCAAGTTGCAACCCTTCACATTCTCGGGTGGGCTGCGTCGCGCGCCGCCACCACCAACGGCGACGTCGACAACAAAGATGGAGCCATCGCGCAACCCCCGGGAGCGCAATGCCGGCGATCAAGAGGGATGGGATTCGTGGTCGCTTCACGCGCTGCCGCCACCGGCGATCAAGGGGGCTGGGATTAGTGGTCGTTCACGCCTTTGCCGCCACCGCCCACTTTGCATTAGGAGGTCGTCTTCCTCAACTGATTGTACCCAAACATCAAGACTACCATAACATGTGACACTGTAGTGGTGGAGAAGTTCATCAAGAAACTAGGCCAGTACCCCCGTGTTGCTGCGGGGATTATAAATAATTTTAAAAATAGACTATTTTTTGTCTATAGTTATATTAATGAAACTATCTTAAATTGCATTGGTTTGAACCTTGAAAGCTCATTCTCATTTATTTACGAGTATAATTCTCTAAGGTGAAGAACATACAAATCTTGGAACATTAAAGTAATATAGTTTTTGAAATGGCTTTTTATTGTAGGAAAACAATGTCTAATAGAAAAAATACAATTATGAGAAAACTATCCCAATTCCATATGAATTGTTCTAGGTTCAAAAGAAAGCCGTTTAGCTTCATGAGGAAAAAAAAAATGTTCCGACAATAAAACCAAATGTTCCAGTAGCATTGACAGTGTTCCTAATACTTGATACTCCTTCAAAATTTGTATAGAGAAATAAGGAACAAACTTTAAATATAAAACAAAAAACCCTAAAATACATATGAGAACTACATGTATTGTATATTTTTTTTCTGAAAAAACTATATTTTTTGTATTTTATAGAGACAAAAGATTTTTACAGAATATTAAAAAAACTTTTTACATTTTTTTTTTTTTTTTTGCAAGACAAAATTTTTTATTATATTAGGAAAAAAAAAACGGGACAAGACACAAAATTGAAAAACGAAAGTTATTATCTTAAAGGCTTTCGGATTGAGGAACGGCCCAGGTCGGCCCACCGGCAACACTTGAGTATCCGTATCTAGTCATCCCCGTTTCACCCCGCGTACGCTCTCCCTCTCCCTCTCCCTCTCGGCGACGATTGGGTAACGCCCCGCCGCAGCGCGACGCCAGGTGCCGAGGTCTCCGCAGCGCCCTTCGCCAGGTCTCCGTAATCCCCTCGCCGTCGACGAAGCACCCTCCAAGTACGCCTTCCCTCCTCTCCCCTTCCTGCCGCGCGGGACCGGGCGCCGAAACCCTAACCAAAGCTATCCGGCAATTTATCTCCCGATCTGTTGTAATTGCAAGTCTACGCATCTCTAATGCTTCCGAACTTCGATTTTCCTCGCACTATATGATTGGGTTTCATTAATTGGTTCCGCCTCCCGAATTTTACTGGCTCGCAGGGCATTTGTTTGCGTTATGGTCGCAGCAGCGTAGGTGGGGAGGAAGGAGGCATTATAAGGAGAAGAGGGGGGGCAAGAAGAGTTGCTGGGCATGGCGGCGCAGGAGGCCGCCACTGCCGCCGCTGCAGCGGATTCTTCGAGCCCTCGGTTCGCTCCGGATGACCCGACGCTACCTGCGCCTTGGAAAGCGCTGATTGATGGCGCGACGCTGTACTATTGGAACCCGGAGACGAATGTGACGCAGTATGAGAAGCCTGCTGCAGCTGCAGGGGTGCCACCCTTGCCGGCAGGTCCTCCGCCGTCTACCCCTGCGCAGGTTCCGGAACCTGCACCTGGGGCGTTTTCGCAGCCGAACGTGCAGTTTGGCCAAGCTGGCCAGGCAGGGCACCAGGAGCGTCCTGGTCAGACAGCTTATCCTCAGGCTGGCCAAATTGGGCAGCAGCAGCAGCAGCAGCAGCAGCAGCAGCAGCATACTCAACAGCCAGCTCAGCAGCAACCGTTTCAGCAGCATGTCCCGGGTCAACACCAGGCTTCTTTTCATCAAGTGCCATATCAGCAACAGCAGCCGCACATGCCAAATCAGCCGCATCAGTACCACAGCGCGCATCCTCAGCACATGCCGTATCAGCATGGTCCTTACTTGCAACCTCAGCAGCAACAGCAGGCTCCACCGTATTAGTATCAAGCAGACCAGCAGCCGCGGATGCCGCAAACTGCCTATAATCAAGCTCAGCAGCCACCGATGCCTCAAGCTGCCTACAATCAAGGTCAGGGTCAGCAGCCACCGATGCCTCAAGCTGCCTACAATCAAGGTCAGGGTCAGCAGCCATCGATGCCGCAACCTTCCTACAATCAAGGTCAAGTTCAGCAGCCACCGATGCCTCAATCTTCCTACAATAAAGGTCAAGTTCAGCAGCCACCGATGCCACAACCTTCCTACAATCAAGGTCAAGTTCAGCAGCCACCAATGCCGCAACCTTCCTACAATCAAGGTCAGCAATCCATGATACCGCAGTCTGCCTACAATCAAGCTCCGCAGCCTCAAATTCCACATGGTGCTTATAATCAAAGCCAGCAGCCGCAGGGAGTTAGGATTCCTCAGAGTCAAGGGCAACATCCTCAACAATCTATGAACTTTCACCACCCTGCCCAAGCTTCGCGATCGCGCGCAGGTTTCTCAACCTCAAGGACTTAAAATGCCATCTCAACAAGGTCAACTGCAGCATGGAATGCCGTTCACTCAGCATGGAAAACTGCCACTGTCACATGGGCAACAAAGTCCATTGTTGAAGGATGATGATGGAGTTCATGAAGGCAAGCGGACTGGCTTTTCATTACCAATTAGTCAGCAGCGTGGCCAAGTTCCTCTCCCAAATCAGCAGTTAACTTCTAGCCATCAACATCCTGGTGCCCTTAGTAGCCAGCCAAATATACCAGGAGTTGGTGGGCCATTGTATCCTGCCAAGCATCTTCCAGGTGGATCATCCTCTGCTGAGTCTAATAACATGGGTTTTATGAACTCTCCTGCTCAAATGCATCAAGGTGGAGCTGAAACAAACTACCAGCAAAAACCAGTTAGTGGCCCTGCAGTTCCAAATCATGTTGGTCCATCACCAATTCGACCCCCAATGGGTTTTGATATGGGTAATAGTGATGGTCACTTTGAAAGAGATGACCCTCACTCTTATGGAAGGCTTGATGGAACAAAGGCTCTGCAGCAGCAGCCAAAGCTGGCTCCTCTCCCTACTCCACAAAATCCTATGGTAATAATCTTTGGTACAGTAATGTTGAATCTTAGTGAAGACAAAACTCACCCTTGTGCTGCCTAAATTTATGTCCTACCAATAAGCTATCAATTTTCTTGTATATAAATTGTAAAGTCTGATGATATTTCCGCACCATATCAATGGAACTAGTTGTAAAAATGTCGGCAACAATGCCCATTAGCTTTCTGATATATCCAATACTTTCTATATATTATGCCCATGCTAACCTCCATTCTAAAGTTCTAACCATTCACTCTGATTTGTGTAAACTTTTGCAGCATGGCATGCATAATGGACTGCCTTATCCTCGTCCAGACAATTTTGGTGGTTATAAGATGGCACCTCCACATTCTGTACCAAATCTACATAATCTTGGTCCATTGCCTATTGGGACTTCAGTGAGGCCACCGTCAAGTATGTTTGCTCCTCCAGATTTTCCAAGTGTATCTTCAGCTGATGCATACCGTCAACACCATGAAGTCACTGCCATGGTAAGGTGTTGATTGCATATTTTGTTGTAAAACTAAGACACAGTTTACAACTTCAAATTTTTCCAGAGGCTGTTTGCCATTGTACTTAAACATTCTGGAAATGCTGTTCCACATGTGGTTTTTAATGTGGTCCATATCTCTGAATATTTAAACCCGTTTGCCTAATAGAGGTACTGGTTTATATCTGACATTTACATGACTAAAAACTATTTTTTGTGGCACACATATCTGACATTTCAAGCATGATGTATGCATCTCTAGCCAATTGCCACTCAAGAAAACTGGACAGAGGTATAGTATAGTTTGATTTGCACATAGATACTTCGAGATACCAAAAGCTCATAAAGCCTGAGAGGGGCAATTCTGCAGTTGGACATATTTTACTATGCCTTTTTTCCTTATTATGTATAGCTTGGTAACAGGGTATTTGTATTTCAGAATATTTCTCTTGGTGAGGTGTACATGTTCATTTTCTTGTTTAGTTAGGCCGCAACCTGTTTATTATTCTTTTATTCTCTCACTTGTTGATTATTTATATTTTGACTGCTATTTTTTTTAATATCCAGGGTGAGAACGTCCCTGCTCCATTTATGACATTTGAGGCTACTGGATTCCCTCCAGAGATTCTGAGGGAGGTATGTCTTCTTTATTTGGGCTTTGCTACTTAGGGATCCATGGATGCATTGTTTACAAATTTAACTTTATCTAGAAATTCTTGACAATGTGGGCCACTGAAAATGGTATCTTTGAAATGGAAAATTATCTTCTCTCATAGTGAGCACATCGAATGGTATTGCTCACTGATGTAGCACAATGGATTTGCGGTAATGCTGAGTGTCCTAATACAACGATTAGTTTTCAATTTCTGGGCACTGTAGTGAAATACTTGTGGGCTACTTTCTGCTGACAAGTATTGGAAGGATTAATGTTTCAGATTATAAAATGTGGCTGAAGCTTCCTGCTTTTTGTCTCTGCCACTGACTCAACAAAGAGCTTCTTCATGCCTTGAGTTGCTTAAGTAAGCAGCCATATTCACCTAGGATAGATTTAACCACTTTCTCATTGTTTGCAACCATTTTTTACTCGCTATGGAAAATACCAATTGTCTGCTGCAGGTGGGCATGCTCTTATGATGCTTATTCATTTTTTTGTTTCAGATCCATGCAGCAGGCTTTTCAAATCCCACTCCAATTCAAGCTCAGACATGGCCTGTTGCATTGCAAAACCGGGACATAGTAGCTATTGCCAAGACGGGGTCTGGAAAGACGCTGGGGTACCTAATTCCTGCTTTTATACATCTGAGGAGATGCCACAATAATCCGATGTTGGGTCCTACGGTATTGGTTTTGGCCCCTACTCGCGAGCTTGCTTCACAAATACAAGACGAAGTAGTTAAGTTTGGTCAATCATCTAGAGTTTCCTGCACAGTAAGTTCTGACCTGATATCTTTTATTATGGCCTTATATTTTCTTGCATAGAATAATTAAGAATTGATCACAACCAATTGTAGTCCTGAAACTATGTGCACATTTTTCTGTTTTGTAAGACAATGCATAGTAATTAAGTTATTGGATATCAAATGTTATTGTTCTTCGGAAAGTTTATGATAGCTTCACCTTTAGAAAGGTTGATGCAGCTGTGGCGGTAGCTAGGCCTAATGTGGTTTTGATAGTACTTATACCTTGGAAAATGAACTCATGTGGTTCTGAACAATATTGCTGTGCATCGATCATTCAAGATTTCTGTACCTAAGTGCCTTGTAGAATATGTGCATTGTTTCTGGCACTATGTTTACTAATGACATGTCACATTCTTACATTGAAATAATTGTTGATGCATACTTTTTCAGTGCCTATATGGTGGAGCTCCAAAGGGCCCTCAGCTAAGAGAACTTGAGCGTGGAGCAGATATTGTGGTAGCAACACCAGGGCGTCTTAACGATATTCTGGAGATGAAGAAGATTAGCCTCCATCAGGTTTCATTACTTGTACTTGATGAAGCAGACCGTATGCTTGACATGGGGTTTGAGCCACAAATACGGAAGGTTGTGGATGAGATTCCTAATACTAGACAGACTCTAATGTACACCGCCACTTGGCGAAGGAGGTTACAAAAATAGCTCTTGGTTTACTAAGAGATCCTGTCCAGGTTAACATTGGCAGCATCGATGAACTTGTTGCCAACAAATCCATCACTCAGGTATTCTAGTGAAATTATGATTGTTTCTTTTTATATGCTTTGCCTTTCTTTAGGATTCAGAGTCCTTGAAGTGCTATTAATGACTGGTGTCAGAATTTCTATTATTGTTATGTATGGAGTAGTTTCGAAAAGATTCTTTGGCACCTAATTTCCATGTGCCAGCCTTCATCTCTAATATATTATATGGTCATTTCTAGGATGGTCTATTTCTAAGGCTCCTATTTTGTTTTGCAGTATGTAGAGGTGGTTCCACCTATGGACAAGCAGCGACGCCTAGAGCAGATTCTTAGAGATCAAGAAAGGGGCTCAAAAATCATCATATTTTGCGCGACTAAGAAGATGTGTGACCAGCTTGCACGTGGCATCGGTCGTAATTTTAATGCTGTAAGCATTCATGGTGATAAATCGCAGGCTGAAAGAGATAATGTTCTCAATCAGTTTCGAACTGGCAGGGCTCCAATATTAGTAGCCACAGATGTTGCTGCTCGTGGACTTGATATCAAAGATATCAGGTGAGGCTTATTTGATAGTGTGGGATATTAAATCCTTAAAATATTTCAGTGTCCAATATTTACCTTACTGAACACTGACAAATTTCTATTGCTCATTTCTACTGCACCATGTGTTTTTTTTCCAGAGTGGTAATCAATTATGACTTTCCAACTGGGATAGAGGACTATGTGCATCGCATAGGGCGTACAGGAAGAGCTGGCGCTACTGGTGTCGCGTACACGTTTTTCTCTGAACAAGATTTGAAATATGCTGGTGATTTGGTGAAACTCTTGCAAGGTGCCAACCAGCATGTCCCTCCACAGCTGCAAGACATGGCTGCACGCAGTGGTTCTGGAGGTCCAAGAAACCAGGCTGCTGGGATGAGTCGCTGGGATGGGCCTGGTGGTCGCCGTTTTGAACCTGGTCCTGGTGGCCCTGTTGGTTATGGTGGTGTTAGGGAGGGTCCTGGAGGTTTTGGTGGTCGTGAGGGCCCGGGTGGTTTTGGTGTTGGAGAAAGCCCAGCCATGTTTGGTGGTCGGGAAGGACCTGGTGGCCCGGTGGCGGGGTGGCCCTGGTGGCCGGTGGCCGGGAAGGCCCTGGTGGCTACGGTGGCCCTGAGGGGCCCTGCTGGCTTTGGTGGCCGGGAACAGGAGGGTCCTGGTGGTTTTGGTGGCAGAAAGGGCCCAGGTGGCTTTGGTGGACGAGATGGCCCTGGGTCAGGTGGTTTTGGTGGTAGAGGGGAGCGTGGATCTGGTGGTTTTGGCAATAGAGGTGGCGCAAGCCCTGGGGGCTATGGTGGACGGGTGGCAGGGGGCGATTCTCCTGGTTTTGGTGGGCGTGGCAGGGGGTGATTTTTCCGGTTTTGTGTGGGCGTGGCAGGGGTGATTCTCCGGTTTTGGTGGACGAGGTAGGGGAGATATTTCTGGTGGACGCGGTGGCAGGGGGCGTGGATTTGGCGGGAGGGGACGTTCTGACCGAGGCCCACATGACCGGTTTATCTCAGATAGACGGGGGCGATATGATAACAGACGAGGATTTGGAGACAAGGGCAGGGATCGGAGCTACAGCCGCAGCCCAGATAGAGGCAGATCACGGGGCTATGACAGAAGAAGTGATAGCAGGAGCAGGAGTAGGAGCAGGAGCTGGTCACGCAGCAGAAGCCGCAGCAGGAGCTGGAGCCGGTCGGAGCCGCAGCAGCAGCAGGAGCAGGAGCCGTGACCATGGGGCAGCACCGAACACAGGCCCCGAGCAAGATCTGGTTTTGATGTCCTGCCTCCTGCAACTGGAGCAGCCGGACCTGCACCTGTCCCTGCCGCCGTCCCTGGACCAGCACCACCTGTTCCTGCTCTCGCATTTCAACAATCGCTGGCCGATACATCTTCAATGTCGCCAATGTCTCCTGGTGGCCTAGTCCAGCCATCTGCCGCACCATTGATAAGTGTTGGGAATGATAACAACTTTGGCGGCACACCGTCTGGCCAACCTTTCCAAGGGACTGAGACTGCATTCCCCAGTTTTCCTGGAGCAGGCGAACCATTTCCAGGTGCAGCAGTTCAGCAGGCCGCTCCTGATGTATAATGATTAATGAGCTGAACTATATCTAGTGCACTGCCCCTTTTCTCCCTATTAAATCTAGTGTACAATAGGAGAAATGAAATGAGTTTTTGGGTAGTAGTTGATATGACTCAAATCAGCTTTTCCACAGTTCCTGATGATCTCGTGGTGAATTGACGTATGGATCTTGTGTGTTCTTGTGCTGGATACATGGATGTGGTCAGTGGCATTGTTTTTGTTGTGCGTTTCTTTTGGTTTTACAGTTTTGTGTTTCTTTGAGAATTTTGTTGTTTTGCCTATATTCCTTCGTTTCAATGGATTTTGCATAGAATTGCACTCTATTGTCTGGATTCTATTCTTTATTTATTTTTTGAATAATTACTTTTCTTTGTTTATTACCCAGCTAAATTCTCTGTTTAACGGGTTTTCAGCGGAACACGAGGCCAATACAGAATTTTGTAGTTCAAAAATTAATGGCAAAAAGCATTTGAATATTTTTAAAGTTTCTTTGAAAACTGAATTGCCGCTTCATGTTCTATTGTTTTTTATTTAATTATTATTCTATATAAGCTCTGTTTGTTTTACCGTTTTTTTATGGCATACGCGAGCTAAATTCAAATATTTAGGATTTGAAAAATAATATTCCCAAACATGTGTTCAAAGCAACAGACGATTGAATTTTGCACAAAATCTGAAAGGATCTTCTGCAGCGGTCGTGTCACTCGTTTCTACAGTCAGTCACTGACAATGTGTCCCGGTCTCAAGCTGTGTCCCTTTCGTGTCCGCTCACTTTGTGGAACCCACTTGTCATGGACACCTAGTACTCTCCTTCACTGACAATGTATCCCGGTCTCCCGCGATCTGCCATTGGTCTCCGACTATTTAGTGGGCCCCGCTTGTCATAGATCCGCCCCCTCTCCGCTCTCCACTCCCAACTTTTCCCGTCCCCTGCTGTTTCCGCCTCTGCCCCGACGCCGGCGACACCCACGCTCCTCCTCCTGCGCCGTCCCCCCGTGCCTGCTGCGACTCGCCACCACCGTCTCCCGCGCCGTCCCGGGTTCCCTTCCGCGCGCAGCTCCGAATCCCGCAGGAGCGGGAACGACATGGCCGCGGCACCGGCGCGGGCACTCGCCGCCGACAAGAGGTCCCATCCGCTTCGTCTCCTTATTCCTTCCCCCATTTCCGTCTCCTTATGTTTCTATTGGATTCAGTTGGTGCTCCATGACTACAGGGTTTAGAGTATCGCTGCAGGTGGGCGTTTGCTGCTGCCGCTGCGGCTCCGGGGAGGCCGCCGGTCGCGGGGGTTGTTGAGACGGTCTCGATTCCCCGAAGCCCACTAAATTGCCAACCGATAGGTGACATTTCTTTACCCCGGCGTAATTCATCATTTTGAGATGCCATTGTTTGTTGAATTGGGGGATTTGAATTGTGCTTGTCACCAGAGCGGGTTGTTCCCTTTCCATGTTTGTGTGTTTATATAGCTTGACAATGTTTTTTTTATCGTTGATGGATGGAGGCACTGTTAGGTTTGCACTACTGTTAAGTAAAGGAAGGAAGTCGGGTTAGTCATATGTATGCTTTCGTACTTTTTGTGTCCCTTGATTCAGATGACAGTCCTGATTGTGTCAAGTTACTATGCTGTCTTAGTTGCATAAACAGTGTTGATTCAGTGCCAAAATGGTAGCATTTAAGCCTGAATAAATAGTTGTTTAAACAATTTTTAACTGTTTCCCTGTGATTGGTGTTTAGCAGTTTCCTCTGAAGTCTGAATTTGGGGAAGCCATTCTTAGCTGAATTTGGGGGGTTTTAATTGTGCTTATGAGCCATTGGGGCTTCAATACAGAGCTGCTTGTTCCCTTTCCAATGTTTATGTGTTTATATAACTTTACAATGCTTTTAGCATTGATGGATGGAGGCACAGTTAGTTTTTCACTACTGTTAAGTAAAATAGAGGAAGGAAGTTGGGTCTCTTATATACGCTTTCGTATTTTTTTTGTCCCCTGTGGTCCTGATTTTGTCAAGTAACTATGCAGAATTGGATGCATAAACAGTGTTGATTCAGTGTCAAAATGGTAGTCTTTAAGCCGTCATGGGGATCTATGTATTGTTATGTGTATTGTCTGAGTAAATACTAGTTTAAACAATGTTTGACTGTTTCCCTGTGATTGCTGTTTAGCAATTTCCCCCTTAAGTCTGAACTGTGCCCAGTAGTCATGTTAGCTTTGATGCATGAATAGTATTGATTCAGTGTTCAAGTGGTCTTGATAATATGCAGTCTTCAGGATCCCTTATGTGTTTTTCTTTTCTGATCTAGATAATTTTTTACTGTTTCCCTGTACCCTGTTGCTGATATTTTGCTATTTGATGGGATGTTGGAATGGATGCAGGGATGCTCTACCATGGGGCAACAGGCCAATGCCTCCAGCACCAAATGCATGGGTTTCATCATCACTACTATCTCTCAGGAAGGGTGAAGGTTCTGGGTCATTTGTGAACATCAATGACTGCCCTCTCCAGGAAGCTCAAGCTCGTCAACAGATGAAAGTGACTTGCTCGACTAACCTGTTGTTCGTGGTCGAACTTCACATGACTGTAACTGCGATAAGTCGTCCTCAAAGCACAGAGTTAAGATTAGAAGCTGCAAATTTGCACATTCTCAAATTTCACTCTTGGATGTTCTGAAAGCCCCATTAAGGACTATTGCCAAAAAAGTATGCATTCTGTATGCTAAGTTATCAGCTTACTGAGCACATATAGAAGTCATGCAATAATCCAATAATATATTTTGCCAATGTAGAGGCCTGCATCACACAGAAAGGGTTTTACCATATGTGCAGATGATTTCCCATTACTTCATTCCAAGAACTCTCAGTGAAATGGTCAACAAGGTGTCTACATATACCAACAGATTATCTTGCCTAAAAGTCTGCTTATAGTTGTTTATGCACAGTTAAATATCCATCATAATTTTGCCCAACAATAAATTGTATTCTTGATAAATTATGTTAGTGGTGCTAAATGCTTTGTCAGTTTTATAAAGTTTATTTAATAAACCTACAACATATGTTCTTTACACTTAGTGCCTTCTCATTTGCAGGCCATTGTTTTGAAGGGCGGCAATCTTTTTAGCTCTGTTGTTATCACCGCACGAGATGAACAAAGAAAGATCCCGTTAACTGGTACACACCTTGTTCACTGATTCTTAACTTAGGTTGTCATATAATTTTTCTTTCATACAATTTTACTTTTCTTTCCATATGATGAGATATATTTGTTTTGTCAGGAGGTGATCCTATCTCTACTGCAAATTTCTCTTGGGAACCCGAACAGGCTCAACTACATTCTACACAAACTCCTGATATGTGTATGGCTCCGCCATGTATTGATTACTGGCATCCTCCTCCTGATCACCCTTCTGACGGGAATGGAATTCGTCTTGGAATGGTATCATATGGTCCGTGCAAGCCTGCAGACAAGACTGTCAGCTTCCGTGTTGAATCATTTACTCATGATGGTCAATCCATTCTGAACTAGGGGGTGAGAAGAAAGGCATGGTCCAGATGGGGTTTATCACCCAAAAGACAATGATTCCTGTTATGCCCATGTGCCTGTTGATACTTTTTGTCAAAAGTTTACCTCATCTCATACTTGAAAAGGTCAAAGATAACCATTCAGATGCAATTGAGAAGCAACCTGTCATCAAGAAAGATGTGGCACTGTTAGAGAAAATATGTTGTCTACCTCATAACATACATGGTACGGGTGTGTATTGGCCACAGATGGACGTAGGCGCTCCGATGCAAACTCATGGCGTGCGTGACCGGGTCAGTATTTGGCGGTGGGCATCCTGGTTACCAGTTTATGCCAGTTGCAGCAGCTGGTGCTGCCTACACTGGGAGCGCAGTGGTGAGCACGGGGCATCTGCCGGGCGGCGGCGACTTGGGGAGCAGTGTACGGTGAGCATGTGTACTACAGATAGTCCAGATAGCAGTAGTGTTTTGTGTTGGCTTATATAAGTCACGCTGTTCTACTTAGTTTTCATTCATTGCCTATCAAGTCTTTTCAGTCACGTTTGCATGTCCTGGTGTCGCAAGCAGATTCATAACTGATAGTGATGATGAATGAATGAGTGAACAGCGTCAGATTTAGTCTCATATATTTTAACTCACGTCAGCTGTTGTACTATTGTACTAGGAAACATTTTTTCAACTTTCATTCAGCCATAAGCATGGAATCCCTACTGGCTTGATCCAGTAGTGGTTTTATGGCAAATATTGTCAGTCACTTGGGAGCTTTATGATGCGTGAATATCACGGAGCTTGTTCTTCTTTGTTCCTATGTATGTAGACGGTACTTTGACCAAGCAAAATACTGTGATGATTGGTTTCATTAGAGGACGATTTGCTTCATTTGCCTAGTGATGTGTCTGTGATTTCTAATATTCATTTCTTACTCTGATAATCTGGTGCTATTCAAGTGCTGATTTAACTTTTTTTCCTTGTACAAATTCTGTCACATTTCAGAATTTGTAGGTGCAACCTCGGCAACTCACTTTTTTTCAGGACTAGAAAAAAACTGAGACTGTATGATGATATGATTGGTAAACCATACTTAAGAAACTCTACATCAGGATCACTACTATAAAGCCTATACAAAAAGCCACTGAACCATTGCTGATACTCAAGTGGTCGCCTGCGTTATGCCATGGAGCGGCATAGAGAATACTGGATTTGGAGAAGAACGCCAGCAAGGAACCCCTCGACCGATGGTTTTGGATTTCTGTAATTAGTCTGGATGATCAGGCGCCTTATGGGTCGAGACTCCAGACACATAAGACTACGTTTTCCCTTGAGTACGCCATGCTCTCATAACACCATTGATCTTGACTGTCACTAAAGGAGGCCTACAAAGTGTAGCGAGTTTAGGCGCGAAGGCACTGCTGGTGCCGCCACTAGTCCCCAATGGTCCATAGAACGAACTAAACAGTGAATATATATATATTTTTTAAAAAGGAATCAGTAGGGGGAATCACCTATCTTTTGGAAAAATTACTAGGCTATCCTTGTTTTAAAGTCTAATTGCTCGTTCGTCCTCATTTTTTTTAACTTTACATGTTTGCTCCTGTTTTTAATCTTTCAATTGCATGGTTGCCCTGTTTTCCCTATTTTGAGCTTGAATTTCACGGTTTTAGGGGCAACCATGTAATTGAAAGACTAAAAAACAGGGGCAAACATGCAAAAGTTTAAAAAATAAGAGTAAACGAGCAATTAGATCTCAAAACATGGGCAGTCTTGCAAATGACACCTTTTTTTTTTTTTTTCTATTAAATTAAAGAATATAGTTTATGTTCAACAAAGAGAAAGCTAAATAAAATACAAGTTACATACACCGCTAGTTTTACTATGAACCAACATAGGTAAATTATCACAAATTGTTTTTAATGAATGGTAGCAGAATGAAAATGCTGTTTCAAAGATATAGTTTTGTAGCAATAGATAACAAGCGGAGAAGATTCAGTCCAAAATACATCCGACAGTTGTCCGGATAATTTAATAACTACAGTAGTGTATGTAAATCGAAAAATGACATAGAAGAAGGATCCAAATTAACTCCAACGGATTCTGTAACCTTTAACTCTGGTGCCCAGAAGATTCCACATCAACTCTCTGGTTCCATTTTTCTATAGAAATTAGTGCGGTAAATTCTGCAGAGATGAAAAAGGTGGTGTGTACTGATTAGCTACAGTTTATACTCTAATTGAAATGAAGGCGGTAATATAACAGAAAATTTGAATCATGTGTACTAAAAAAGAGAAAATACAGTACAAGTTCCATTCTATATACCTATTATATATGTATCCTCTTAATTATTTTTCTTACTTTAATAATATATTATCAACATTCGTTTTGCTTTTGGCAATTCTTAGACTAGTCTGTTGTCACCCTGTCTCCACAGGAAGAAAGCTAGATCGCCTGATATTTGTGGGATACATGAGCAACTCCTGTAGGGGCCATACTCGGGCCCCAATAGTTATATATGGGTGCCGAAGTAAAAAAAAACGCAGCTCCAGCAGGCCCCAATAGCTAAATATGGGTGTTGAAGCAAAAAAAACGCAGCTCCAGCAGGCTCCTACTCAGGCTCCCAAACTTAGCTGGGTACTTTATCTCCCCTCCAGATCCCATTTCTATTGGCTCATGGCTCAGCCCCGAAACGATCAAGTTTACGCTCGGCCGCGCCCCCCTTTGGCAAGTTGTGACTCAAGTTTTCCCCATCGGGCGCCGCCGGGGTTAAGTGGCGCCCACCTTCGTAGCTCCCGGGCGGCGTGCACTCGCACGGCCCACGACTTCACGGTGGCGCGCACTTCGACTGCCCCCACAATTCTAGGTGGTGCGCACTCCCCAGCCACCACGACTCCTGTCCAAGTGTGCGCCCGCTCATCATTGATGTGACGCAAGCTGATCGACCACATCCGCTATGTCCTCCAGTGTAGGTATGGCGCAAGTTAATTATTTTGTTCGACTTTTTATTTCACGTTATGCTATTTAATTTGCAAACTTTGGTATGGATTATGTTGTGATCGACTATTATTAAATCTAGACCAAATTTGTATTGAATTTTAATTTAAAATTTATATTTTATTTGTAATTTTAGGTGTGGTGCTTTTATCATCAATGTTTAAGTAAATTATTCGATATTATGATGTTCTCAAGTACATTATAAAGGGAATTAAGAAGTAAGGCTCCATTTCAGGGGCCATGGTTAGAGTTCAATCTACAAAACAAGGAGCGCAAAAAGTAGGGGAGCACACAAATTAAAAGTAGTGGCCCCTGTTTTAATTAGAGACCATTCTTTGGAGTTGCTCTTAGCAAACTAATGTGACAGAGGTCAGCAAATGATTTTCATCAAGTAAAAAACCAATATATATTTATAGATGAGTGTAACAAAATTAATTAGGGAACATATAGTGCAAACAACCCTTCCGTGTAAACCATACAAACTTCTAATCTGGGTCATAAGATGCGATCCAAGGGTGGGAGAGGTGGGAGGGTGATTTGCAAAAGTATGATTAGGGGCGGGCGGTTAAGTGTAAACTACATAATCCTCTCATGTCTCTTGGATCAATATTCTATGACCCAGATTAGAGGCTCGTATGGTTTGCATGGAGGGGTTAGATCGTTTCCAATAGGTATTGGGAACTACTCCAAAGACACCTCTTTTAGAAAATTGCATGAATTTTAAAGTCAAAGTTCTAATTAATCAATTACTCCCTCCATACTCATAAAACTTGACGTTTTGGAAAATGTTTGAATCAAACATTAGGAATATAAATCATTAATAACTTTTAAGTTGTTGAGTTTGCAAATGTGAAAACTATATGAATAATAATTTCATAAAAGTATACATATATCATTTTTTCATACATATTTCTAGAATAACAAGAAGTCAAAGTTGTGTTTTGTAGACTGTGTCAATCTGTCCTAAATGTCAAATTTTATGAGTATAGATGGAGTATTAAAACTAGTAGAGAACAAACTTTCAATCCGGGAGCTTTAATCTCGGGCTAGTTTTGGGGCGGGACTAAAGAAAATAACTAGTCCCGATTGATATCTCCAACCGGACTAAAATCCCCTGCTCCACCCCTTCCTAACGGATAGTGGAGCAAGCTTTTGAGAGCAGGGACCTTTAGTCCTGGTGGGTGGTTTGAACCAGGACTAGAGGTAGACTTTTAATCCCGATTGTTGTTGCAAACCGGGACTATGATACTTTGTCCCGGGGTTGTGGCTGAAATCGGGACTAGTGGTCCATCATTTAGTCCCGGTTTTAATAACCAACTGGATTGAAAGTTTGTTCTATATATAGCCCCTTCTACTGCCGGCATGTGTTCATCGGTTGGGGACAATAGAGTTCTGCTCAAGGCGGTGAGCTTTCTTCTACATATTGTGAAGGTTTCTTTGCTTCATCTTCCAATCTTTCAATGCTAAATGTGTCCATGTTCTATTCATAGACATATAAATGTGTGATAGATACAATGGTGTTTTTTTGCTTATTATACATCACTTAGCATTCATGTATGTATATTGACACATTATCTAGACACATTAAATATGATCGTTGCAATGTATATATCTTGACACATTTTCTATGTTTTCCCATCTTTTTGTACACATAGATATGGACTCTCTTTTTTGGAGAAAGCCCTCCATGTGCAAATATCGTTGTGTCGTAGTCCACTAAAATGGTGCACGCAATAGATGCTAGAGGAGTTATACTAATTATAGAGCAATGCCGAAGGTTAAAGCCGTGAGATTAGCGAGCAATCCGACCATATGAGCTTTGGAGTGTATACTCTGGATTTATATTTCTAAACAGATATGACATCCTCCAAGTAGAGAATATCATATCGGTATGTGAATCTCCTCTAGGGTGATGTCGGACAATGGATGTGGATGTGGATCCTACAACTTTGCTCTCCTTTGTTGGACACCGATGGTCGCTTCAAGATCACAACGGTAATGCATCGGTATACAAAGTGCCATAACCTCTAGAGACTATGTCATAGCCTCCGATAGAGCGATGCCATAGCCTCCGGTGACGCTGAAATTGACTTCCTCGGTGATATTCTTTATAGCTAGATGCTACAAGAGATCTACTGAGGTGCTTTATTTTTAATGTGTTTATGCAGTTTGATGATAACATTGACCTATTCTTATAATGGTCTTTGTTATCATACGTGTAACTTTTTTCAGGTCTTTGTTATTGTATATGTAACTTTTGTTTAAGATTTGTTTATCATAAATGTAATCTATTTCAATCTATTTTTCATAAATATTTCAATCTATTTCTGAGACATATTGTGCGATTTGCCAATCTTTTATGGATACATATATAGCCACTCTTACGAGAAGACCCTCCACGCACAAATATTATTATGCATTATAGTCTACCAAATTGGTCCACACAAAAGGTGCTAGAAGAGTTATCTCTGAAGATAGAGGAACACCGAAGGTTGGAGATGCCGCATATTCACGGTCCCATCCGGGGTCGTCTCGGGGACTCTATTATCGGCAAGAGGTGCAGAGGAAGAAAATGTGGGAGGAGAGACAATGCAAACTCCACGAAGTTTAATGATGAACTTCTTTGAAGATAGCCTTCAATTGTAGCTCTCTCCAACTTTTATCATCCCGACGTGACTCTCATCCTGTGGCTGCCTTGGCAATTCTTCGACCCAACTCGTCGCTCTTTTCGACCCCGAGATGCTAGAAGAGTTCTACTAAGGTGGTTAACTTTTAATGTGTTTGTACACTTTGATGATAACATTGATCTATTTGAATAAAGGTCTTTGTTATCATATATGTAGTCCTTTTAAAGGTCTTTGTTATCATGTATATGTAATTTAATGTGCGCTTATGTTAAATGAGAATTTGTTTTCATAGCTTCATTTTAATTAAATTCATATCAATGTGCATACATAGAGTATATCAAAATTAATTAAAATGACAATACATGGCGGCCAAAGAAGAAGTCATGAATTTATTTTGAAGTTAACACACGAGAGAAACATAGTCACACAAAAAATTATGCATTTGTTCATATGGTTTTGTAGGACTTCCACATATCACGAAAAAACATAGTCTCCGGGGCAGAAACGAAAATGCAGGGGCAGCTCAGTAGGATTTGGGAGCATGCAAATTTTTTGGCTTAGTCCCGTGCTGTGGCTCAACTTGGGACTAAAGGCTAGCGATTTAGTCCTAGGTGGTGGTTAAACCTGGGACTAAAGGTGTTTCAATCCGGGGTTGTGTTGCAACCTAGTACTAAAACCCTAGAAATATAAATTGGACGACGTTTTCTTCCTCCAAATCTCATTCAATTTTGTTGCCGCCATGCCCTCGTCGCCCGTGCCGACACTTTGTCATCCTCCCGTCGGTCGGCGACCTTGTCCCTCACGCCCACGCCTTCATCCTCCCCTCCCTCCATACCCTCGTCCGCCCACGTTGATGTCGCCGTCCTCCCCTCCCTCCACGCCCTCATCGCCCACGCATGTTGTGTAGATAAAAGTGCATATATAGATTTCTCTTTGTTAGTAATATACGTTGAAATTGCGAAAAATTATTTTTTAGTTAGTGATATACGTTGAAGTTGCAAACTTTATTTATTTTTTAGTAATATATGTTGTACTATTCTGAAACCAACAAATATTTAGGAGAAGACATGGTCAAACCTACCCGCATTGGATGTGCCCAATAACTATGCATTTGAGTTGGGCTTCAAGCCAACATTGTCGAGGGCAAACTTTCCATATCCAAGCATAGTAAGTAATAGCTATACCATGGTTCAAAGAGACACTTCAATATTTCGAGGTTGATTATGTTTAAGTTGACATAATCCCTATGGAGAATGGACATTTCAAGTGTAGAGTTGGTTTCTCCATTCTAGCTAGGGCGGTAACCAACAAGGTCAAATACTATACATCTGTAGGATGGGCATCGGCCAATTTCATATTATTAGCGCAAAAAAATATGATGTGCAAGAATGTTTTAAGGCAATTGAAAGGATTGGGTACAATATTCCAACATACTCCTCCACTAGAATCGAGCTTTGGAAGTGGGCCTTCACCATGATATTGCGACATTTTGTGAATCTATTTATGTTAACAACATAAATAATGTGGTTAGTTTCATGACTTATATCCAAATTTTGTTATGTTTGTATAAATGCAATGTTGAACCACTTTTTTCTCACACTTCGGAGAGAGGCGTGTGACTTAACATAAGCAAGTTGTAGTTATGAAGCCATTGTAGTCTTTTATCATGGCTGGTTATGCATGTCAATTTGATGAACCTATTTTGACTACAGAGGGGATCCAGGAAAAAAAAAAATTGTGACTAGAGGAAGTTCTAGACCACTGCTCATTATAGTGAGCAGACCTTGTGAATAGTCTTGTGAAGCAAAGGAGAGTGCAATAATAAATACATTGAACTACATCAATTGTGTTTGCTTGTATGAAATCAATGAGCCGGACTTCTCCGAGTACGTGTCATGAAGTTATAGGAGTTTGAGTTAGTCTTGGTTGTAATGAAACTGTTCTAAGTTGTTGCAAACTTATGTGTAATGACTTTGTTTAAACTAATGACTTGTATGAACTCTAGAGATGGACACGTCTTGTGTGTAATGACTTTGTTGAAATTACCATTATTTGTGTAATTACCTCGTGAATTGACGAGAAGCTCTTTGCAACCACAAAGAAACAACAACTGAAATAAGTAAAAAACAAATATTGAAAAATAAAATTTAAATAAAAAATAGGATATAGAGGGCTGACCTGCAAATCGGTTAGTCCCGGTTTGTATTATGAACCGGACCGAGGTCCCTATTTAATCCTCGGTTGCCCAAACCGGGACTAAAGGGGGAACCTTTAGTCTCGAATGGGCAATCCTAGTTGGAAAACCAGGGACTAAGGGGGTTCCCACCTGGGATTGCAACTTATTCATGTACTAGTGTAAACTGATAATTTTTCATTTGGATCCCGTATGGGTCGGGCCCTACCATCACCCAATGAATGCCGAGACCAACACACTCCGGCACACCATCATCCCATCTTATAGCCGGCGTCATCACCAGCCTGTTTGGAGAATTAGCACTTTTGCTAATTTTTAGGCAAAAGTTTAGTTCTTAAATTAGCCCTCTAAAGAATTAGCACTTGAGTTGTTTGGATTAATGGCCTAAATTGTCTTTAATGCATGTATCCCAATCATTGCCTCCACCTTTCATGCGTATATCCAAATTAGCCTCAATCAGCACCTCTTGGAGGGGCTAATTTTTTGGGTGCTAATTCACTATAGCCCCAATTAACACCACTAGTTTGGTTCCTTTTGGGCTAAAAATCGGCTAAAGGAGAGGGGCTACAAATTAGCACATGGGAACCAAACATGCCCCTGATCCTCTTTCTCTTCCGTTATTCATTTTTCACGTCGAAGACGAGCGGCGGCGTTGAGATAAGACTAGGGTCCGACCACCCAAAGCGCAGCAATGATTCCTTTCCCACTCGTAATCATAAGAACATAGCAGCCTAAAAAAGGAACAAGCATATCCCATACTTTTTGAAGTTAAAAAGTTATATCTCATAAACCAAACATCTAGATTAAAATCCGATTGCACGATCATGTTTGTGACAACAACTCTTCAAAAAACAAGACCCCACATAGATATATTTCGATGAAATTTTTTAACGAACATCTATGTCAACCTTTATTTAACGATATACTTAAACATTAAATTAACACTACACGAGCATTGCAAAAAGAAGCATAGATCATCATAAGTATACTACTCGAACATGAAACATATTCGATGGAATATAAACATAAAATTAGTGAAGTAATTAATTATAGTCAAACTAAAAATAAAAAAATGCTACCGGACATCGCAACAACACTATATGACATCATAGTAAAAGTACACAAACATCACATCAACATTACACGAACATCACTAAATATAGAATAGAACATCATAGAAAATGGCATAGAACATCATACGAATACTACGTGAATATCATATTACACATGATAGAATATTACGTGTGTCTATCAAAATGAAAAAGGTTGAACATAAATTATAAGTAGAAAAAAAGAAAAGACTTGAAATTTAAAAATTATGTAAAAATAAAAATATGAATAAGAAGAAAAGAAAGGAATATGAAGAAGATTCATGTGACCAACGTGGAAGCGGACGCTTGGCTCAAGTAGATGGTTAGTTTTCCAGGTGTGGAAGCAAATCCCTCCCGTTCGATCCCCATCGGGACGGACTTACGCGTCCCATTTTCTACTTAAAACAAAGCCCCCTAGTTCCTCCTAGGTTGGGTCACATCACAAAAATGAATGAAAAAGAAAGGAAATACATCTCACATCATTCAGTCATTTGTCATCTCTGTTCGGTGACGTGCGGACAGTAGCCGGAGATGGGAGGAGATATGGAGGTAGGAGATGGAGTAGATGAGATATCACATTGGGCTGGGCCACATTGGGCGCGGATAGGGCTAGGCCTAATCGAGACCCAAACTAAAACTATTAATTGAGTGAAATTTTGCTTTAAGATTTGTTCAGTTTTCTAAATGAGGTGTACTGGACGAGTTCTCTTAATAAATTTTTGAGAATTATATAGTATAACACATACGCTCTCAATACTCACAGATTGACCCCTATGAAAATAGAGAAAATACGTAATATGTATCAGGAAAGCATGAATGCAGAATCTAGATAAATGCGTTTAAATTGTGAACTTACTATGTTTTTAATGTGTGCGAGGGCCTTGTTCTCTTGTGACTTACACCACAGGCCTAGCTTCATGTTCCCACGAATATATAGCACCTGAAGGTTGGTGAGTTGTATACATGACGGCAAAGACTTGATGTTTGGACAACCCCGGATGCAGAGTTCATTAAGAGAGGAGATGTCGCTCAGCCATTCTGGCAATGCCGATATGCTGTTACACCAGTTCAACGTCATATGTTGAAGGGAACAGAGTTGCCGTATGCCCTCCGGCAAGCTTGTCATATTTGGACATTTACACAAATACAACTCCCGGAGGGCAGGGAGATGGTGAGAAATGTCCATGATCCAGCAAGGAAAGCTCGGACTGCTATAACCTTCAAGACGGAAGGACTTGAGACTCATTGGTGGCACTAGTTCTCTCAACACATTCTTGTCCTCTACAAGTCGATGAACATCCTTGGTCCAAGACAGTGTCAAGTCCAAAAGATTCTGTTTGGTCACCAGCTTAAGTCTCTGTGCTTCTTCCAGAAATATGACATTTTCAAGGGAAACAATCTTTAACTCACCAACGTCATTTTCACCCTGGAGCAGGTGCAGATTGCTCTTAGCACTGACATCATAAGCACGGACCTTAAATAGTGGTAATGTTAGTGAATAATGGAACAAAGAACTGGCCTGGTCCATCAGTTCGGGTGAGCATTCATCCAGGAGTAAAGACTTCAGTCCAGTTGCACCACCTATACTCTCCGGGAAGGACTGGAGGCTTGAGCAACACCCAAGATTCAGTGTATGTAACCTTTTGAGGTTACCAATACTCTCTGGTAGATATTCAAGAGAATATTTCATAGATAGGTCCAGATGCTGCAGATTGGTAAGGGTACCAATAAAATCTAGATAACCGTCATTATTTACTAAACTATTATTCATGCAACCTGATAGGTCTAGATGCTTCAGATTGGTGAGGTATCTCATAGCATCAGGCAGATCATCCACCTCTAGGTTCTCACAATGAATACCCTTTGACAAACTCAGATGCTGCAATGCGGTTAGTCCACACAGAGCTCCCATTAACCCTTTCTTTATCATGCAGAATACCAATTCAAGATGCAACAAATTACCGAGCCTCTTAAATGACTCTGGCAGTTCCCTCACGCCACACTGTGACATGTTTAAATGTTCTAGATCGGCCAGGCAGCCTATAGCTTTGGGTAACTGTTTTATACGCCCACAAGATGACAAGTTCAGATATTGGAGACGTGTGAGGGCGCATAAAGATTCAGGTATCACTTTTAGGCGAGAGCATTGGGATAACTCAAGATGCTGCATATTTGTGAGATCACCAAGTGAGTCTGGCAGTTCATTTATCCCAGAACAACCTGACATGTTAAGATGTTTCAGACATTTTAAATCACCAAATGATGAAGGCAGTTCTGATATGCCAGAGCAACCAGATAAGCCCAGAAATTCCAGACACCCTGCGAGTTTGCTAATTGATTCTGGTAGTGCAGAAATGCCAGAAGATCCATTCAAGTTTAGGTATTGCAGTTTTTCTAGCTCAGTGATATCCTCAGGAAGAACTTCATTTTGCATTCTTGGAGCAAGAAGATGCTTCAACTGCTTTAGTTTACCAATAGAGGCTGGCAACTGTATAGTAGAGCACCCACTGAAATCCAAAATGCGCAAACACTTTGCAAATGAAAATGCCCCACTATCGAGATCCAGCTTGTTGCAATCTGAAAAATGAAGGGCTCTCACCTTGGATGGCAAAATAGATGACAATGTTGTTTCCTGTGCCTTGTCATACTTTGTAACCAATGCATAACGACAATATTTTTGGCCATGTTTATTATTGCTCTTCTTTTTTTTTTTTTTGAGATTACACAAGTACAACGAAGACGCTCAACACGCACGCACACACCCCCTATGAACACACGTCGCAAACCCTACCCTTATAAGCACCTTCGAAGGACTGAGCCGGCAAATCTTGAAGTTCCGAAGTCACCACTGGGCGCCTCGCTATCGACGGGGGGCCGCCTACCACTTAATGCATAGTGCGGAAAATCCTGAAATAAATCCAGATAAAGTGTCGCACCCGTGATTTGAACCCTGGGTGGGAGCCCCTAACCAATGGCCTTTACCATTGAGCCATGAGCCCCTTGACAATTTATTTATTATTGCTCTTCGATGCAACACCTGATGTGATTAACTCATCTGCCATGATTAATGTTGCTAGGTCATGCACCAAGTCGTGCATGGTGTATTGTGCCACATTCTCTTCAAAAGTCTGAAATTATTGGATAAGAATACTTAGTTAATGATTGAAAGCGTGGACGTGGGATGGTAAGATCAACCACACTTTGATGTTTCCATTAATTGTGATGAAACGAAATGTGTGCCAAAACAGTAAATAACCTAGGTAGATCAGAATACATATATCACACAAAGATTCTTATTATACATCAAGATTTTCAATGAGAATTAAAAAAATAGTATGTTAAGAAAAGGGATATCCAAATGTACTTTGTGGGAAAACTTTAAAAATAGATAAGTTAGTCTGCTAGTGGGCTGTGATCCAAACTGAAACCAGCCCAAACCAAGTTTGTGGAAAAAGAAAATTTAACTCAGCTCACACCAGTCTTCCACCCACACCAACCAAACCAGCCCAAACCATTACTTTTTCTCCCCAATCTAGACCACCGTTTCTCTAACTCTGTTCTGAACCCATCACAAACCAAATCTAAACCCACAAGTTTTCTTTTGCTATAACTAAGCCCTTGCTATAACAAGAGAGAAAGGCATATTGATGTGGGTCCGACTTTGACATGGGCCCCATATTGTACTAGCAAAGCCGGTTGGCACGAAATAGCCGCATGCTTCAATAAATCATCTCGCAACAAATTTCAGTCAAGTTCGATAAAAAAATTATAATATGAACGCAAGCTTTTATTTATAGTATCCGGTTTTGACGTGGGGCCCATATATTGATCTAGTAGTGTTAATTGGCATGAAATAGATGCATGCTTCAATAAATCCTCTACAACAAATTTCAGTCAATTTTGATAAAATTTTATAATGTGAATGCAAGCTTTTATTTATAGGGTCCAACTTTGATGTGGGGCCCACATTTTGATCTGGCAATGCCAATTGGCATGAAATAGTTGCATGCTTCAATAAATCATCTCGCAACAAGTTTAGTCAATTTCGATAAAATTTTATAATGTGAACGTGGGTTTTTATTTCTAGGGTCCAAATTTTGATGTGGGGCCCATATTTTGATCTGTGAGTGCAACATGAAAGCCACAAGAAATAGCCGCATGGTTTAATAAATCATCTGCAATAAATTTCAATTCATTTTGATAAAATTTAATAATATGAACTTCGAACTTTTATTTTTAGGGTCCGGTTTGACGTGGCTGCCACATTTTGATCGGGCAGTGCCAATTGGCAAGAAATAGCTGCATGCGCCAATAAATCATTTGCAATAAGTTTCAGTCAATTTTGATAAAATTCTATAATGTGAACATGAGCTTTTATTTATAGGTTTCGCTAATATTCAGTTGATCGCGAACCGTTTTAATTCATGGGCTCGGCCCATCTAGAACCAAACCGATTACACCCAATTCAAACTAGAGCAACCTGTTTTTCTAGGATCCAAACCAAACCAAACCGTTAATACCACTTGCTACCAATCTAAACAAGTCTACAACAAAAAAACCAATCCATTAAAACCATGCTAGCCCAAACCGTTAGCAGAGTGACATGTGTGTGTGCCTGTACATTATCTTTATTTCAACTTTGGATATTTTTTTTTAGATTACACAAGACAACGCAGACGCTCAACACGCACACATACACTCACCCCCGTGAACACACGTCACGCAAAACCCTACCCCTATGAGAACTTTTCGAAGGACTGAGCCGACAAATCTTGAAGTTCTCAAGTCACCACTGGCGCCTTGCTATCGACGGGGACGTCGCCTACCACTTAATGCACAATAGGAAAATCCTGAAATAAATCCAGGATAAAGTGTCGCACTTAGGATTTGAACCCTGGGTGGGAGTCCCCCAACCAATGGCCTTTGCCATTGCACCGTGAGCCCCTTGACCAACTTTGGATATTTCGAATACAAACAGTATTACTATATCAAAAGTATAGTAATAATATACCGAGACAAATAACTAGTCAAATGTCAACAATCTGAGTTGTGGAAATGACTAACATGAGTAGGCAAAACTTGAACAAGAACTGATATTGAGCTGGGAGTACTGTTTTGGGAGCTATATACATACCGTGGACAACTTGGAAACTTGAAGGAAGGACATCCCTAAAAGTTGCCTGATATATTCGTTCCCCATGGATGGTTTGATAAATCCGAGGGCAATCCACTGGTGAATCAAATCATCTTCAGCAATATTGTGGCCTTTTTGGAATATGGCACAATAAGAGAAACATATTCTTAGCTGTGGCGGCATGCTTTCATAACTTAACTTCAAGGATGGGAGTACACTACCATCATCTTCTGCATGTTCATTCCAGATATCACTGTTGTTTATTTCTATCCATCCAGACAGATCTTTGGACTGTAACAAGTATCCAACTGCTTGAGCTGCTAATGCCATACCTCCACATTTCTTTTTGAAATATCCAACCCTATCTGATTTAATCTTTCTTTGGTATGTTTATGTTCGAAGTTACTAGTTCTCTTAATTATTTCCCAGCATGTGTCATCCTTCAAAGGCTGAAGCTTGTATGCTTCGCTGGTGGAAACTTTCCTCGCAATATCTTCACTGCGTGTGGTTACTAAGACATCTATCATACTGCCCTTCTTGCCCACATGAAGCATACTTCTCAGTTTCCGCAACTCAGTGTCCTTTTCCTCCCATAAGTCATCTAAAACAATCAAAACCTTTTTGCCATGCAGCTGGCTATCAAGACGCTGATTTATCTCTTCCAATGTGTTCCTGTTCTGTTGGCCTTCTTCTATTTGTAGTAGAGAAATTATAGAACTTCCTATTTTCCTTAAACTGAAATTCCGGGACACATAAACCCATATACGATGGTCATATTTCTTGAAATGGACATCATTGTAAATTTGTTGTGCCAAAGTACTCTTGCCCATACCTCCAAGGCCATAGATAGCAACAATCAATGTCTCTTCATTACTTGTACCTGCAGATAGCAGGTTTATGATTTCCCGCTTTTCTACATTTCTGCCTATTATTGGTTGGTCGGGCAAGCGTGATGATGTTTCTCGAACATGGTCATGCTGCTCAGCAGATGTGATACTTGCACCCTGTGTGAAATTAAAATCCTGAAATTGCTTATTTATTTTCGTGAGCTCTTTTCTTATACTCCTCATCCTCTTGGCCAAGGAAATCTTCTTGCATGCAATTGGTAGGCATGAGAGCACTCTTTGTATCTGCAAGAATACCATTCATTCTCAGATGGAATTTATATTAATAAGCAAAGAAGCATCAAAACATATATAACAAGACAGATGGAAATGGAACATACTGTCCCTAACAAAAACACTTTAGATACCGGCCATCTACATACCTTCCTACAGAATACACAGATACTAGCATGTCACTTATCATGTTAAACGTCCCTTTCAATAACTTCGTCCCAATAATACTTAATATTCTACTTTTTGCTATAAATGAAAATTCTTAGTATACCTATTTTTGTGTCACAAATGTTGACAATCTTCTCTATAAGCATGTTGTGAGGTAGGAAAATTATAGACTGACATATTTTTGGGACTATGGTATTATTATTGAAGAACGTGTGATGTATAAATAAACCTTATTGCAAAATTGCAGGTATACCTCTTTGTTAGAGATGTATATATATGCAGGGAAAAACAATTTTTTTTATCAAACAGGGAAAACAAATCAAAGTCTTGATGACTTGTTATAACTGAATTTCATAGATTATTTCCTTTAAGTTTAAAATATCCTGTGACACTAATAATCTGATTGCTAGTATAATTTAGTAGTCACAACACTCACCCCAGCAAACAGATCTGACCTACCTAGAACATTTGGAGATCACCATATATCTTCATGGTCTAGCGTTTATAGAGAGATCCAGGTAAAAATAAGAGTAACAAATCAATGATAACCTATATATGTTTTTTTTTTTGAGGAAAATAACCTATATATGTAGACATGTAGTGTAGTAAATAAAAGTAACTATATACGCACCGTTGCAGTTAACTGATTGCTAGTGTCTTGGTAGTCCTCTAGCATGTCAGAGATGTCTAAGGCTGCGTTCTTCAGACGCTTCAGCCACAACTGCACCAGCTTCTCTTTGATCGACCGCCGCTCGGCATCCTCAAGCGCTACTGAGATGAACTCCATCATTTCCTTCATGTCCTCCAGGTCGTCGTCGAAATTCCACAGCAAGCTGGCCTTCTCCACGATGGCGGAGCCCAGCTTATCTTTGGCTATGCCAACGACAGCAGAAGTGAGCAATCCAGCCAAGACAGGCGCCATGGATGGTTGCGGAGCTCTGAGACGCCCTTTGCGGTGAGAGTACTTGTGAACAAAGTCTAGATATATTTATGTGTGCAGAATGGTGAGACCGGCCGGCCATTTCATTGTGCCTCTTGTCTGGCCTTGACGGGCTCCAAGCTAGCTTGCCTATTGGATGCTTCTTTGCCTCTTCCGCGATGCTGGCAAGTTAACTTGTACTAAGTAATCACTACCGTAAACCGGGACTATGCTGAGTGTATTTTGGTTTGTCGAGTTCGGGCACTCGGAAAAAAAAAACTTATTTACGAGTGCGACAATTAAAGCACTCTGCAAAACAAATACACATGGTAAATAAGTTTTTTGTTCACCATGACACGAAAGTTGCAGTTTCGTTATGTGTCTGATATCAGGAAAGATACAGGTGAACCGACATTTAAGGTGGCAAATTAAAAGGCTACATCATGACAATTCTATATTCCAGAAACATAGTCAGAGCGCATAAATAAATTAAAAGGTTTCATCATGACTACTACTACTACAACTACTACTAAATTAACATACTTATCCTGCTATTTTTCCTTCCGTTGAATATTGGACGTGACAGATAGTCCAGAATAGTCGTCATTATGTCCAAAGCTATGTTAGTTGTCAGCGTCGATGGCGACTGGTGAGAGCAGCTAGCTTCGAGAGAGTCGTTTTTGCCACAGTAGGTCAGAGAGTTGTTTTTTTTTTTTTTTTGAAGGGAGTAAAACAAGAGGGCCAAAAATAATCTAACGGCCAACCCATTTAAAATCTTTGAAGATCATTATTAGAAAGTATGGAACAAAGTTTCAGCAGAAGAGGTCCGACATGGAGGTGCTTCCTAGGCCGGTATAATGAACCTAGTGATATGATATCCCTGAAGCCCCATTTTGGCTCCCTCTTCACCTTCTTGTTAGCTTCATCATTGTCCTTGATCTCTGTCTTGTTATCAACTTGTGATGACATCTCAGTCAGCTCTTTTGTGACAGATTCAAGTTGGAAAAGGCTGGACATCAGATTAGTTATTTGTTGTTAATACAACATCATAGATTGTAAAACAAATGGATTGTACTGCCAGCTAGGGAGCATCATTGTACTTATGTGAATTTAGATTCAACATTCTTATTTTAGTCAGTGTTTCCTTTGTTTTTCTTAAATGACATATAACTCGTATGTTAAACCGATAAAATAGATTAGTGGTAAATTATAGACAAAAGACCATGGAAATTTAACCAGAAAGTGCTAGATAGAAAAATGAACTAGGAAAAAGAAAGTGCTACACAAAAAGTCGAGGCAATTTTGATACAGTAATTACATCATCGTTCCCTACAATATTTATATTTGTTTGTATAATTCCTTTGTTTTATAGGGAAAAAGATAGTTAAGAATTACCAAAAAAGATAGTCAAGAGAATATTAGGTAAAATATCCAAACTAACAAATCATCTACTTCTTACATGCTTAATCATTTGGAAGATATTTTCTTAGTAGGAGCATACATGTCATACAAAAAGATGGACCTGAAGTAGCTTGATTTTTTTGTATGAAAAGATTGGTTTCATTAAATTAAAATCACTTTTACAACTAAGATCACAAACATAAAATAAATTTATATTGAAGCACACCACTAGGTCTATGTCCCAGGCAACATACATCTAGGAAGCTCAATCGGGACCATGGAAGTACATCGGATCGATCCGGACCCGAGAACCACAACCACTACCAACAAAAGACTCATCAAACATGAAGATCACAAATTAGGCATGGTATGCTCAACCACTATGGGGAGTAAAGGGCGCCGAGAGCACATCGGGCATAGCTTCTAAAGGGCAAATCCGGAGGAAGGGAAAATCATTTTGCCGCCCGGTGACATCACCGGCGAACGTAAAGACGATCCCATAGAAAAGGAAATATAGATCCAATCCCTCATCAAGAAGGACTTTGAGGAAGAACATGGTATCACTAAAGACAACGACACATCCTCCAGGTGATCCAAAGATGAAATAGAAAGCAAGATCTAAAACATCAAAATGGCCAACAAGAATGTAGCCCAAATTATTATGGTATGGAGGAAAAAAGTAAAAGGAATGAATTAAGAGAATTAAATAGTATATACGCTAAAAAAGGACGGGACCCCGCCTCCTCCTCAACGTTGTCAGAGGCGTCCGAGGTGAGGGAGGAGGGATGAAGGGAGTGGCGGAATTGTCCCTAAGGGAGTGGCACCACCAAAGACGATGACACATGCCCGGTGACCCGGTATGAAACAGAAAGCAAGATCAAAAACATCAAAACGCGGCTAGCAAAAATCTAGCCCAAATTATTATGGTATGGAGGAAAGAGATGAGGTTTGACCTATACCTTTCTCCAGGTTATGCACCTTCACCAGGTCTTGCACTCTCTGCATCATGGTTCTCCCATCATCCTCGTATCTTCTAGGTCGGTTCTCAAGGTAGGTCCCCATTTTGGCTCCCTCTTCATCTTCTTGTTAGCTTCATCATTGTCCTTGATCTCTGTTTTGGTATCAACTTGTGATGACATCTCAGCCAACTCTTTTGTGACAGATTCAAGTTCCATCCTAGCATCACCCAAGCCATTTTCACATTCTTCTTCCTCTTATTCAAACAATTCCATTTCCATTCTCATCAGTAGTGATGAGCACTCATCAGTTGTCACTTCCTGTCTGGCTAACCTTCTAAATTCTTCCCATTTTGATCTTTGAGATTCATCTTTCACCAGACTGCACATTTTGTTTCCCACAATTATACAATCAGATTGTTTTTCCATAGTCACAGTAGGAGTCTCCATGTTAATGTCACTAGGCCCACTCTCAAGAGCGATGCAAAACTGATTACCCATATCAGTTTGTCCCTTTAAAGGGGGCTATTTTTGAGGTGATCATCATGCTTTTACTTGTCTATTTGATTCAAACCAAATAGCTCCACTTGAACTCTTGCCGTTATTCTCACTCATCAAATTCTTCATGATAAGAGCTTGGTTCATGTCATCATGATCCAAGTTTCCTAGTTGGACTGCCTTACAACCCCCTTTTGGTTGAACATTGGCCTTTGGTGTAGTCATTTTTGAGTCTTTCTTCCCTTTATTAGTCCGATCTTTTCCATCATAACCAATAGGTCATCCTCTTCATCATCCTCACCATGTTGTCCCTTATAATCTCCATCATCATCCCCATCATCACCTCCCTTTCCATCGACCGAATCAGTAGTTTTATCATCGAGTCTAACCAGTATGTCCACCACATATAGCCTTTGATCCAGTTCAAAATGGTCTATTCTTTGGGATTTTGCCGCTATCCCCTGCAAGACACTTTGATCTTCACCACCTCATAAAGGTTTTGAAGATAGTTGTCCAATCCACATCCATCAATAGACCAAAGGAAGCTATTTGTGCAAAGACTTTCCAATGGAAGTATTTTGGAGGAACACCTCTTAACTCAATCCACGCCTCTTCTAGCTCACTGTGATGTTCAAGCTCCCCTTTCCACTCCAACACCTCAACTTGTACACCTTCCTTCCTCAGATTGAATGAAGAGTAGTTTTTGATATCACATACTTTCTTGTTGGTGGGAATCTGACAAGAAATTTTTCTTCTTCTAATTCTCTTATCTCGGGGGGCCGGTCTTTCTTTGTATATTTTAGAAACTCCATCTCTAGCTCTGCCAAAAGTAACTTGTCCATCTTGATATTCACAACACCACATTTAGTTAGATTCAACCATTGAGTTGACTCTTCACTTGAAACCTCCAGATGATAGAACCCCAGTCCCTGACTTGCACTACCCACAAAAGCAACAATAGGAAGATCTAGTTTCCAACTTGGGCATACATCCATATGGTGATCAAGGATTCCACATATGAAACAAACTGTTGGTATAGTGCAATTTCCAACGAAATGACCAGGATCTCCATAGTTATAGCAGATCAACTTCCTATACCCAGGGTCGATGAAAAACGGTAGATCAGCCTGCTGATTACCTTGCACTCGCCCTTGTTGCATATTTCTCTTCTAATTTTGCTGTTGTTGTTGAAATTGGGGTGGGGGCTTTTGTGGCCGCGACTGATTCTGCTGTTCTTGCTGGAATCTCAGAGGTTGATTGGGCCTTGGGGGAGGCCTCTGGCCACCTCATCCTCCCTGTTCCTGGCGCACTTGCTGCCCCTGATTTCCCCTTGGTGGCGGTGGTGCTTGTTGCCCCCTTGGCGGCGGCAGCGGTCCTTGTTGCCCTCTTGGCAATTGAGGCGGCGGTGGTGGGCAGACTTGGTGTTGGGGTTGGTACCTTGGAGCTGGTTGCGGACCCACTTCCCCTCCACCATCTTCGGCTTCTAAAGCACCTCGAAAAACGTCTGCTTCGCACCTCCTCTTCCCCTAGGCGTCCCTTGAGAAACTAAGCTCGATGGGAGGCTTGTCTAGGGTGTCCGTTTTCCTCACCGGAAAGCAATCTGTCGATGAGAAAGTCCTTGCCTCTACCAGCTCTCGACAGATCCAAACTAACCATTGGCTGCCGAATCTGATAACGGTCGGTGGATTGGAATTTGGGTTCTGGTGTCGGGGGGGGAATCAATAATGGCCCAAAGCTGGCCAAAGAATTCCTCAACTACCTCATCCTCCCCGGAATTTCAGGTCTTGGCCCTTCCCCTGCATCTCAATCTCGATCTGCCCCTTCCTTCTTCCACTTGTTTGGTGGGGAACGGGGCTCCCTCTGCTGACCAATGGATCTAGCACGCTTTACGGGGCCTGGTTGCCAGCCATGGAGGGTGCGGCCATGGCGGGTCAATGGGCTTGATCTCCAGTCGCCTTGGCATAGGTGTCCGCAAGGACGACAATGACGTCATCTCCAAGCGACTCGGGCTCTTTGGATCCCCTCCTAAGCACCAATCCCAGATGAATGTGAGGGTGCTAGTGAAACTGGCGAGCTCGCCAGTGACCTCGTCCCAGTTGGCCACCGGCTGGATGTATGACGCTCGGCCGACGCCGGCCCACGCCAAGCCCAGCCTGTCCTTTCGGTGCATCATGCTACCAGGCCGTTGGGGAAATCAGGGTTCGAGTAATGTGTTCAATCCGTCTTTCCTTTAAGCCCATAAAAGTCTGCCTAGGTGTGTTTCTTTCCCTAGTGTACACGTTTGGCCCATATAGCCAAGTTAATTGTCCTGGCCAGTAACCCCTTTTTTTCAGTTACAGGTATCTCTACTTCACTTTTCCTATCTATCGGATGAAAGAAATTTCAAAAGAAATCGTGAGCACAATCTCTGCTCTATACCGGCCTGATGTGCAAGAGCGGCAGCTACAGCTAGTTTAGCGTGTGGTGAGCGAGCACTGAAGCAGTGAGCACAGCCAGGACTCTTTGCTCGCCGCTGCACTAGGCACCACGCTTTATATCCTTGTTTTTCATAGAAAAAATTATTTATTGTCTCTTGTTTGTTATGATAAAATTGTTCAAATATGTATCTTGTCTTTTTTGTGCTAAGACACCACCATCTTTTATCTTTGTTTTCCATAGAAAAAATTGTTAATTGTCTTTTTGTCATTATGGTAAAATTGTGCGTAGCTAACATTTGATAATAGATCTCACCTTTGAATGATGATCAAGTGTCTACCACGTTGCAATTTTTCTTATGAAAGAGATATAGCAACTCTCTATTTACTTATGTTTTCTATTTTTTCACTAAAAAAACTTATGGATTTTATTATATTTTAATAAAATAATCTCTTCATTCTAAATTATTAATCATTTTGGCTTTTTAGACCGACGGGGTTGCGGGGCCTGAGATCATAGCGGCTGCTCGCTGAAGCTGCACTCCCGGAAGGCGCCACCACACAGGCCACAGGCACTTCTGGCGGGCGGAGCAGGCGACTGGCGGACGCAAGGCATGGGGCGGTCGAGAGCAAGATGCAGAAGGTGCGTCTTCTCGCAGCATCCGCAGGCCGGAGTGAACACTTTGCATTCCCTTGAATCCAAGGTGAGATCACACAGACCATGCCCTGCACCTGTTTGTTGTTTTGCTCATGTAAATTTCCAGGTCTACTTTTCCCATATCTTGCGTTGCTGGACATACCAACGTCAGGGTATCAGTTATCATAACAATCCACGAGTCACACCTTTGTACTAAATAATCTATGATTATTCATCTTAGTATAGTGACCGGCTTTAGCAATCCCTATCCTGGTTACTTGTTCAGATACTAATGTATGTATGTCCAATACGACACATACATTTTCTCTAATTTTATTTCACGGACTATGAACCAACATAGATATATTATCGCAAATTGTTATCTTTAACCAACTGTTATAGAATGAAAATGCTGTTTCCAAGATATATTTTTGTGGCAATAAATATAAGAGCAGAGTAGAGTAGAGAGCAGAGTAGAGTAGAGATCGAAGAGCAAGTATAACCAAACAGAATGATGGCGAATTGTAAGAGCAGGAGGCCGGTGAGCTCTAGCAGATGCGAATTGCTCAGTCGAGTCCAGCAGATGCGAATTCCTGAATGTGGCCGCATGTGCCGCTGGCTAGCAGTTTCGCTGATCTAAGCCCCAGATGCTTCCGTGCCTCCAAGCTTCTATTATGATCAGCACCATGCATCTGGCTCATCACAATTCACAAGCACGTACGTTAATCTGCATGCAAGCTACTAGCTGAGCTTTTCTTCAATTTCCTTTTTAAATTGGCAAAATTCTGTCAAACAATTATCAACAAAAGGGTAAGTATTTGCAGTCAGTCGGCGGCAATCTCCGTGTTGGCAGCAAACTGCGATTTGGTATAATCCTCTTTGATCTTCTTGAGTCACTGTGACATCTCTCATTGATATCCTTTGGACAGGTGAGTCACTTGAGCAGATCAAACCCAACTCAAATATCGATGCAAGGAAATCATTCAGATTGCAGGCGAGGAAGAAGGACCATGTAGTAACTGGTCGTCCAGAACAGAGGTAAGTTGCGCTGGAAAATCTTGATGAACCCACTGCCTAATGCTCTGATCTGCAACGAACATAGGATCTGGGTCTTCTACCAGTGAATACTTCAAGCGGCATGATTCCATAGCTGAAAAGATCACTTTTGCGTGAGTCCTTTCCATACAATGGTCAAGAGAACAGAACAAATATTTCAGTCACAATCAGTTAGTAATGCTAATACAATCAATCATACAAATCAAAGTCATACTTGGGGTTGTATGGTCGTACCTGGGGCCATATAGCCAAGTGTTCCTAGCATGCTTGTTATGATCATGGAGGCATCATGACATAGTAGCAACTTTGCGATTCCAAAAGTCTGCTACATGAGCTGTCATGTCATCGAACAGCACACTACTAGGCTTTAAGTCACAGTGCAAGATCACCTCGTGATGCTCATGGTGCAGATACTTCATTGCCATTGACACATCTAGCATGATCTCCAGCCTCCTGAGGAAACTCAATTGGTTTCTGCCATCAGAGTTTAAGAGCATCTCCAAGCTACCCTTGGGCATGTACTGAATAATTAGTGCCTTGAAGTCTAGGTTGGCGCAGGTGTTCAGTATCTTTATCAGGTTCCAGTGCCGAGCCATGCGAAGCGCAGAGCACTCAGCATGAAAACTTCTGATGGCCTGCTCGTTCTGCATATCAAGAACTTTTACTGCGAACAGGATACCACTGCTTAGTTGTCCTTTATAAACTTTCCCAAACTCCCGGTCCCCAACAAGTTTTTCTCAGTAAAATTATCGGTGGCGTGGAGAAGCTCATTGTATGTCAAGGACTCATAGAGCATAACATTGGCAGGATCAATGAGAGAATTTTCAATATCTTTTTCCTTCTTAAGTTCCCTTCTGATGATTGGGTAAGAAAAAAAAAAATGATACAACTGAATACTACGCTGATAGATGGGAGTAGAAATCTTAGGAAGTATTTTCTGGTTGAGTGAGGCTTCTCATGACACATTGAAAATCTTAGATGAGGGGCACCAGATAGCCCAACATTTCCAATCAAACATTGCAATCAGATGTTTGAGAAAACATCTCCATCTGGTATCTTGCCTTCTATATTGTGGAGAGATTGAACAATTTCAAGTAGGTGAAACGGGCTAAGAACATTGCAATGGAACCTGATAGATTGTTGCAGGAGAGATCCAACCACTGTTTGCTATTAAGCTCTTTAAATGACCCTAGAATTGAGTCCTCAAATGTCTTGTTGTGAGAATATTTTGACTTACTCAGGTTCAACTTAAATGTTTAATTTTGTAGGCAGGAAGCACTGGGGAAATCTCTCTGCCCTTCCATTGTCATAAAAAAAAACCTGAAACTGTATATTATAATTGGAAAACCACAATTTAGAAACTCAATGCAGGTTTCAGGATCCCTCGTACAAAGAGCTCGTCATGACTATCTGAAAACACTCATCATTACCAGTTTCATCCATCATTTTTGGTGAAAGTCGTTGGCGATATTGGTATCTCTACAACATAAAAAGATGAAAGTAAGACTGTCATTTGGTGAGGTAAAATTTTGGTCGTCAAACGCTTCCACCCGTCGCGATCGACGCCCTCGCAGGTAGAAAAGGAAACCACCACCCTCTGTGATCCCGCCCGTTGTTCGGCCGTGATGAAGCCTCCCGCTAAAGGAGGATTCTACGGTGAAACACTCGCCAAAAAAATACCACCCGACCCTCCCCAAATCACGGCAACCCCTGCTCCCCGCTACGGACGAGACGCGCCTGCGACCGCGAAAAGACGCCGCCTGACTCTGCGACCGTGAAGCCTCGGGGCGACCTCGTCAACCCGCTACCGCCCAAGGACGCCGGGAATCCCCATCCCACCCGCAGCGGTGCCGGTGGCGAAGGGAGGAGTGGCCCTGCGGACGATCTAGCCGGGAGGAGCAGCTCGCCAGCCGGTTGGGCCATGCCGTGGCGGGCATCTCCACCACGGCCGATCGCGAGGTGCACAACGCGTTCGCGGCGGCAGCGGGCTCTGGGGCGAGGACACCACCATCTGGGTGTTCGACGTCCACACGGATCCGCTTCGTGTTCCAGCAGCCACCGAGGGCCCCTGCTGCCCCGGACTGTTGCGACCCATCGCCGGACTAGCCTAGCCCCCCGCGTGAGCCGCCACAACAGCCCCTCATCCTAAGCTCCGAGCAGGGCTTCGCGTTGAGCTGTGCCTATGGTGACGAGGCCCCCGCTGTCACTACCTCCCCAACCCTGACCTTTCCTCTCCGCCTCCCTTGATGCTTCCTCTTCTTAGGCTCTAAGTAGGCAGGTACTGCTTTCTTAATCCATATGAATCGTTTTCGCGAGAAGCACTAAAGAATGAAGCACCGTAGTTGCTACTTTCTCAGTTCGTGATCTTAGATTAATTCAGGTATTTCCTTGATAAATCACAAGTTCATGTACTTCTGTGTATTGGGATTTAGCTAGCTTATGGCATTTTGGTATTGTGCCTGAATCGGAACCTTTATCTGTCTAAATTCAATCTTGATGATGTGAGTGTTCCTGGTTTCAAATTTGGTGTTGTAGAATGTGTTGTGATTTCTGCATATTGGTGTTGTGGGTACCACAACCAGTTCAGAGTTCAACCTAGCTGTTCCTGGTTCCATTTAGATTTCAGCTATTGTTGATGGTTTGTTCCATATTTTTCATTTAGATTTGGATTTTCTTAATCTTTGAATTTGAAGGTTCGGTGCTATAATTATTAATTCAAGTTAATTTAATCTTTGTTTGATCTCTGAAAAGCCCATAAATATGATAGCTGAATCAGAGGATTCTTTTCACCTTCCATTTGTTTATTAACGATTCACTCTGATGATTAATTTCACCTATTTCTTGGTGATATTAGTGCTTTATGATCACAAGCAAATCATGTGCATGTCAGCTCTTTTCCAAGAATTGTATTGTTTCTTTCAGACTCGATTTCATTGGATTTCCTCTCATTCAAGTAGAGTTCAGCTGGGGATTTTTACATTGCATTGACACTGTTCTTTGGCAGCAACGGATCATCCTCTGCTCTTTCTCTTTGTGCTAACGGTAGAGCTGAACCTAGATGTTCCTCTATTTTTCAGATACATGGATACTGAATTCATATATCTCTAAGGCTATTTCAAGAGTAGTTAATAATTTTGGATTGACCTTTGAATTTTAGTATCTGGAAAATGTTCTTATGTGTGGCTGGCAGTTCATATTTGGAGTGGAAGTTAATAAGCATTGCCAATGTCTCCTCCTAAGTTCTAACTTGGCTCCAAACAACCATGAGTGTTTGGAGTTTATACCTTGCTTCAGTAATAGTGAGTATCTAATTATCCTTTTGTTCCCCAACTGTAACAATGGCACCTCTACAATTTGCACCCCTTGAGACAATTTATTTTAATACACCTTGCATGGATAAAAATGAGCCAACTCTGGATGGCGAGCAGGGCTGGGTCTTCTCCTTGGATGTCTCTTATTTTCTCAACTGATTGAATTGGACACAAATAAAACACCGTAGTTGTTTGCCTTCAATTATTTTCTTTGGGAATATAGAGCCTTTGTTGATTATAAGTCATAATAAAATCTTCAATGTTGTTTCTACCATTGGACGTCAACTGCAACCATTCTTAACAAGCAAGACATTCTGCTTCTTGTGCAGAGGAGCTGTGCTCAATTGTGCAGTTAATTACCATCAACATACCTTTTTTCTAACCTCTCTAGATGGAGAGATATGGGCTTAGCAAGCACTACATCCTGTTGAGATGGACTTGAAGCAAGCAGGGTGGGACTGTATCTGGGCAGCTACTCAGCCATTCTGATAGCCAGTGAGTATATGTCAGTATCATTGTAATTGCAATCTGTCAAGTAAATTACCATGATTTTTGTTACTTTTCAGTTCGGTAAGAGTGGCAAGGGCAAAAGGAGGCTCTGCATATGAGCAAGGGCATATTCATCAGCGATGTTTCACTCATTGTGCTGAAAACCTGAAGTGATTCTCAAGCAAGTCATGTGGCATTGTGCATAGGCATTGTGCTACACAAGAGTGAATTTAGCTTTTCTGTGTAATATTGAATATTTATGTGATTTTATTCCGCTGAGAGGAGCTTTGTCTCTAATTAAAATGGAACCAACGAGATTAGCTAATCAGCATAGCTTGCTTGCTAAGTGGAGTTTTGAGCTATTTTATCATGTATTTCAAAGATTATGAGCATGCAATAGAGTTTTGAGCGGTATAAAACAATGTCTTAGGCGAATCACAGAAAAGTTTATATAATAGAGTTTATGAGCATGCGACATCGCAATCTTTGTGGTTATGTTAATTTCACAAAAAATGTGTGTTTGAATTAAATGTTACTTTAATGTCATTATTATCTAATTTCACAGTATTGTTATGTTATCATGCGATCCATGTGGATTTATGTAAAAATATAGTTATCCCGTAGCAACGCATGGGTGCGATACTAGTTTGAAATAAATAAAAAACATGGTGAGCCCCATATCAGGTCTACAAAGCCCGTCGACGAAGACCGTTGATCCCATTGATCTTGCCTGTCACTAAAGGAGGCCTACAAAGTGTGGGGGCATTGCGTGCCAAGGCACTAGGCCACTAGTCACCAACGTTTCATAACACGAACTAATAGTGAAAAACATTTTCACCACCATTTCTATCGTGAACTGTATCATGATACGAACTAATGGGGATTTACTATCACAAATCATTTATAATGAACTGCTGTAGAATGAAAATATGCTGTTTTGAAAATACTTTCTGTAGCAATGGTTAACAATTTGGACAAATTCCCGTCCTAAACATCTGAGAGATGTCTGGATAAAATAATATTTACATTACACAAATACTGTGTCGTGTATGTAAAAAAAGCAAAAAACAACATAGAAGAATGTTCCGAATTTAACTCCAGCGGATTGTGACCATAGCCTTTAGTAATTAGTTGTCATACAACTGCAGAGATGAAAAGGATGTGTACTGATTAGCTATAGTTTATACTCATTGAAATGAAGACAATAATAATATAACAGAGTATTTGTCTTACATACAGAAAATATGGTACTAGCTAGTCAATATTCTTTTCTGCTTTTGGCAAACACGCAGAGTTCTTAGACTAGTCTGTTGTCACTCTGTCAGCATTGGAAGAAAGTGCTAGATTGCCTGGTATTTGTTGAGGCCTAGCTACTTGTTAGCTAGATAATGTGACAGAGGTCAGCCAATGATTTCACCCTATTTATTATTTTCTCCCAAGTAAAAAACAAAACCTAGAATACTAAGAGATTGGCAACAAACAGACATAAGTATATATATCTAATAAAAGTAGTCGAATAAAACAATTGACCGCAGAAACACAATCAAGATCAGGAAGTACGTAATTTATATAAGGAAAGCTTGAATAGTGCTGAATCTAGATAAATGGAATTTAGTCGTGAACTTACATCTTTTGTCCTTAATGTGTGCGAGCGTGGCCTTGTTCTCTTCTGACTCACACCACTGTTGTAGCTCCTGATTATTAACAAAATCTAGCTTCTGGAGGTTGGTGAGCTGCTGTATACATTGAGGCAAAGACTTGATGCCGGTACATGTATGGATGTTGAGTTCTTTAAGAGAGGAGAAGTCGCTCAGCCATTCTGGCAGTGCCGATATGCTGTCACAACAAGTCAAGCGCAGACTTTGAAGGGAAGAGAGTTGCTGTACGCCCTCTGGCAAGCTTGTCAGATTTGGACAAATAAAGAAATCCAACTTCCGGAGGGCAGGGAAGTGGTGGAACAGCCTGAAACTCTGGCGCTGGCTTTTCCAGATGGTTAGGTGGGTGGTTGGAGTAGAGTTGCAGAGATAATGTCGGCTGGTTTCTACCTCTTCTAGTGATGATATCACTTGGTCGCTGCTTTCTATGAAGAGGGAATCACATTTTGGTGGGCATGGTTTCAACCTCAACCTTGGACAATTAGATATGTGGAAATCCTCAAGCACAGCGAACAAGAACTCCTGCACGTCATCCTCACCAGGGTACACTGTATTCCACTCCTCCAAACCATCCATAGCACTTACGATGACTTTTTTTCAACCGGGAAATGCTCCTTTGCCACCGCATAAACTACTATCAATTTTTGTAATGCTAGGTAAATAACCGAGCTTCAGGATTTCTAGGTATGGTAACTGTCCAAGTGGTGGTAGGTTGCTACATTTAGGAAGACTGCACAGTTCAATGGAAGTAAGGTTAGGGAGATGATGATGAGAAACGGCCATGAGCCAGCTAGGAAAGCTCAGACTGCTATAACCTCTGAGACAAAAGGACTCGAGACTCATCGGTGGCACTAGTTCACCCAACAAATCCTTGTCCTCTAGAAGTCGATCAGCATCCTTGGTCCAACACAATGTCAAGTCCACAAGATTGTGTTTGGCTGACAGTTCAAGTTTTCGAGCTTCTTCCAGAAACCTGACGGTTTCAAGGGAAACAATATTTAACTCACCAATGTCGTTTTCACCCTCGAGCAGATGCAGATTGCTCCGACCACTGATGTCATCAGTACGAACCTTAAAGAGCGGTAATGTAAGTGAATAATGCAACAAAGAGCTGGCCTGGTCCATCACTTCCTGTGAGCATCCATTCAGGATTAAAGACTTCAGCCCAGTTGTACCAACTATACTCTCCGGGAGGGACTTGAGTGCTGAGCATTGACTGACATCCAACGTATGCAACCTTTTGAGGTCTCCAATACTTTTTGGTAGATACTTTAGTGATTCACTATTCCATAGGTCTAGATACTCCAGATTGGTAAGGGTACCGATGAAATCAAAATAACCATCATTGTTTTGTACATCAAAGTTTCCATTATGTAAATGCAGAGACTTGAGATTGGTGAGATTTCTCATAGCATCTGGTAGAGCATCCTTCTCCAAATTCTTCTCCCAGTGGAAGTATGACATATTCAGATATTCTAATGTGGTGAGGCCAGACAGAGCTCCTGGTAACCCTTTCTCAATACACGACTCTTGCAATTCCAGATGCAACAAATTACCGAGCCTCTTAAATGACTCTGGAAGTTCCCTGATGCGACAATGTGACATGCTTAAATACTGTAGATCAACCAGGTAGCCTATGGCTTCAGGTAGCCGTACAACACCGCAACTGCTTAAGTTCAAATATTGGAGTTGTGTGAGGCCACTCAAAGATTCAGGTAATGCTTTTAGATGAATGCATCTAGATAAATTAAGATGCTGCAAGTTTATGAGATCACCAAATGAGTCTGGCAGTTCTTTTATCCGAAGACATTCTGATATGTCAAGATGGATCATACATTTTAATCCACCAAATGATTCGGGCAGTTTTGATATGCCATAGCAACCAGATAAACGCAGATATTTCAAACTGCCCAGCTTGCCAATTGATTCTGGTAATGCAGAAATGCAAGAAGATTCATTCTAGTTTAGGTACTGCAGTTTTGTTAGATCAGTGATATACTCAGGGACAACTTCATTCTGCATTCTTGGAGCAAGGAGATACTTCAGCTGCTTTAGTTTACCAATAGAGGCCGGCAACTGTATACTAGAACATCCACTGAAATCCAGAATACGCAAAACACTTTGCGAATGAAAATGCTCCACTAGCGAGATGTAGCTTATTGCAATCCGAAAAATGAAGTGCTCTGACCTTGGAGGGCAAAATACATGATAATTTTGTAGCTTGTGCCTGGTCATACTTTGTAACCAATGCATAGCGACAATGTTTCTTGCCATTTTATTATTTCTCTTCCATGCAACATCTGAAGCAATTAACTCATCATCCATGATTAATGTTGCTAGGTCGTGCACCAAGTCGTGCATAGTGTATCGCGCCACATGCTCTCCAAAGTACTGAAATTATAAGTTGAATATATTAGTGACAACCTAGGAAAATTATATCATAAGAACTGCCAACATAAATTACCCATCTCTGCCATTTTGGCTAATACGTAAAAGTGTCCCTTAGTAATTTTACATCTAAATTACCTGCATCTACCATTACCAAAGATAATTCAGAATGACCCACTAACTTGTCGTTGTCATTTTCCAAAATATTACAAAAATAATCCCCTAACTTCATATCTAAATTTCGTCGCAAAAATAAACTTTATATATATCTAAATTACCCACCTCAGAATAATAATAATGCCTACATTTGCATTCAAATTAATTATGTGTTCCATTATGAAAGAAAATATAAAGCAACACATTTTTATCTGTATCCAAATTATCCACCTCATCCGTCCCTAAATAATATACAAAAATACCTCTCAAGTCACGAAACATAGTTTATTATCTATAAAGTACAGTACTAGTGTATATACTTTTAAATTACAAACTTCTAAGCATAATGCTATGTACCACAGTGTAGACCAAGTAGACATGCATATATTGGGATCAATATTGCTCAAACCTGTATTTTACAAAACAATATATATAATTAAGTGGTATAAAAAAAAACTCAACAAGTCGAGTGCAACGGTGAAAGCTAAAAAGACTATTTACCAGTATTATCTTAAATGCTAAATGGTAAATATTTGGTCACCCTTCGTTTAGCATTTATGCCGTTTAAATGGCGTTTGAACGAAGTTAAACGGCCTAAAAACAGGTAACACTACAATATACATATACATATGCATATTTATGCATGTGATGAAAATTAAATATGCTAGAAACTGTACATATTGACACATGTAAAATAATATTTTTGTAAGAAATCTGAATCCCACAACATTTCATGAACTGGAAATGTTAATTAGTTTTGTGTTGATCGTGTTAGTCGTAGTCCTCCAATTAACTAAATTATAGATTAAAACATTGTTTATCTCATTTAATCATGTTTAAGCCGATTCCGTTTAGACCATTTAGACGGGTGACCAGATCCTAACATAAGGGTATGTTAAGCCTCAGGATCAACGGTTCGTGACCAAGAGACCCCCTGACCGATCCCTCTAGGATCACTCTGGGGCTACACCCATTAGGCTAAGTAATCAGACCGAGCCTGAGCACGCCCACCGCCTCTACCAAGGGCTTAGGCTCCCGATCGACAAGAGCCAAGGCCCAATCCTTGGCTGCCTCCTCTGGCCTTTGACGCAAGTCAAGGCCCGGGCGCAAGAAGACACGCCCCAAACCACGAGGTTGGGGGCTCCCATGTGCTGCCCCCAGGGCTCAGCTGGCCACTCCCCTAAGAGTCACGCACGGGGCAAGACACAAGAGGACAAGCTCCTCCTGGGCCTCCAGGGACTCGGGGGCTTCAGGGCCCACATGTCAGCCCCTCGAGCCAGCCTCCCTCTCCTCCAAGAAGACTCTAGAAGGCCCAACCAGGGGAGGCCGGTACAAGCTGATAGAGCTTGATACGCAGGAAGGCAGACAGAGCAGCCAGACGGCGCTCAGAGCTTCTTTGCCCCCACGACATCTCCAGTCCACACAACACCGCTGCAAGACCCTCCTGGACTCCAGCGCATGTAGACCATACACTCATGCATTACCCCCAAACTGCCATGTACCCAACCTACCTCAGAGTATAAGGGGAGGTCAGAACCCAAAGGAGAGAGAGAGGGCAATCATTCCACCCGATAATCATTTCTCATTCCATTCGCTCCCGCTCAGCATCGAGAGCAAGGCAACCCAGAGAGGGGCACCGAGAGTTTGTCCACCGCTCTCGTCGTCTTCCTCTTCTCTGGCGAGGGGGAGACTACATTGGTAGTGAGGCAAAGTTAGGATTAGTCTACATGCGCTGTGAGCGGCTCCGGGCCCTTCCATCAGCAATCAACGACAAAAGGGGCCCTAGGGGAGTGGCTAGGGTGGTTGTATGATAGTAGCCATGCAGTTAAGGTGGTGCCCGGAAGACGCTGACAACAAGTCAACTCCCTACGCCACCTTCCACTAGGCGCACCGCCCACTCTAAGCACACCTCCTCACGGGACTTGAGGGGATCTAACTCCCCTTGGGCCCACCGAGCACCATTAATGGCTCAGCCTGGATCTGTGTGCATGAAGTGCTCGGTTTATAGACTCACTAGACAGGCCGAAAAAAGGGGTCAACATCACCGTGGCTCGACCCTAATAGGCATGCACTCCTAGGGCACTTGGGAAGGAGGCCCCACATAGGACAGCAAATCCTTGTTAGTGGAAGCCATACCTGCCATGGCTAGATCGGTCACAATAAAGATCGAGCTCAACCCTTTGTCGCCATCATGAACCAAGCGAAGTGAGGCCACGAAGGGCTCAGAGGCTCTTAATGAGATCCTAACATATAGGTATGTTAAGCCTCGGGATCAATGGTTCCTAACAAACAGACCCTCGACCGATCGCTAAAGAATCGCTCGAGGGTTTCATGGGCTACACCCATCAGGTGCGCTTGCGTGCACACTTAGGCTAAGGAATCAAGCCGAGCCTGAGCATGCCCGCCGCCTTTGCTTCCTCCAGGCCTTCCGTACCCGCCAAGGCCTGGGTGGAAGAAGACACGCCCCAAGCCACTGAGGCTCTAAGGCTCCCGACCGCTGCCCTGAGAGGGTCGCGCACGGGGCGTGACACCAGAGGACAAGCTCCTCCTTGGCCTCCAAGGGCTCGGGGGCTTTCGGGCCCATGCATCGGCCCCTTGAGCTTACCACCCTCACCACCAAGAAGACTCCAGAAGGCGCACCTAGGGGAGGCAGGTCCAAGCCGACAGATCCTAACGTGTAGGATGGTAGAACAAAGCAACCAGACAACATCTAGAGCTTCTCCGGCCCCGTAGTCCATAGAGCATAGCTGCAAGACCCTCCTAGACTCTGATGCATGTAGACTAGGTACTCAATCCCCTAAACCAGCATGTACCCATCCTACCTCGGAATATAAGGGAGGTCGGAACCTAGAGGGGGAGAGGGCAATCATTCCACCAGACAATCATTCTTCATTCCATTTGCTCCTACTTAGCACCGAGAGCATGGCAACCCGAGAGGGGCAACGAGAGCTCTTCCATCGATCTCATCATCTTCCTCCTCTCCAACAATGGAGAGACTCCACTAGTGGTGAGGCAACCATAGGATTAGCACCGAGCAAAGCCTCTACCAATCTCTCTCTACACTCAGTTGTAACCGCTAAATTTTGGGTGCTCTTGAGTATACGGATCACAGCTGCTGGACTTAGGTTAAATCTTTGCGTCCGCTCTATGATTCTTGTGTTCTTGAGTCCACTTGGGCCACCGGAGACACGTACTCTGACAACGACTGGAACAACAATCCTTGTCGTGGTTTTGACCTCACGACAATGGGTTTAAATAGTGTAAACAGGTTTAAATATTCCAACTAGTTAATTCACCTCTTACGGCCTAAACAACACGTGTGGCTTCATTTACCATTTAAACCCATTGCAAGATCAAGAGGATAACTTTGCACCAGTAGAGATTTCCACTTCTATGAATAAATGAAATTGGGACCAAGGCTCACTTAAAAAAAGAATAAAATTTTTGAATAAAAGATATAATAGTCACAAGAGTATCAAGTAAACATGTGTATAATAAATGCAACAACTACATTAAAATTTGAAACCTAAAATATAGATTCATGATGCCATGGAAAGTGATGCAACAAGACATTATGTTCATAGAAATTCTAACTCCAGGTCTTTAACAGAACCTCCAAGTTAATCCCCGATCAGGAAGCCCACTAGAAAAAATAAAGGTTAACCCTAGAAATTATAATAAAATTAGAAACATCTAGATATCTACTGTATTGAATAGAAGCATCATTGATAATAATAACCATTTCATCTATTTTATCTATTCAATAAAGAATCTTGACCTTAAGTAGACCTCATGTTGTAACTTAATACCCACCTGCTATTATGAAAGATAACAAATGTAACCCCTTAAATTACATCTAAATAACATTTTTGTCAATATTAAAGAAATATAATATCCCATCAAATCTACATCTAAACTGCTAACATTTTCGGTTGCAAAAATGTTTAAAAACCATAAAGGATATGTAAATTTATAGTAGTATATTAGATTTTGATTAAAGTAAAAATACAGGTTGTGACATCATATATACAGATCAAGTACACGTGTATGCATAAGAAATAACTACCATGCGTGCAGTGCTTGCCTGTAGCTTATCTTTATTTTCAATTAATTTAGGATAAATAGCCCTAATAAAAATAGTATTATAGTCCTAATAAACATAATGTCATGTGCTTATTCAGATTTATCATAAAAACATTCCAAGACAAATTACTTGTCAAATGTCAACAATTGAGTTGTCGAAACTAGTATCAGTGAGTAAGCAAAACTTGAGTGTACAAGAATATAAAGATATTTAGCAAAGAATACTATTTTGGCAGTTACATATACTTATACATACCCAGGGAAACTTTGATATTTGTAGAAAGGACATCCCCAAAAGTTGTCTGATGTATTTCATTCCCATGGATGGCTTGATAAAATCGAGAGCAATCCACTGGTGAATCAAATCATCCTCTGTGATGTTGTGGCCCTTCTGAAATATGGCGCAATGGGAAAAGCATATTTTTAGTTGTGGTGGCATCCTTTCATAAGTTAACTTCAGGGACGGGAGAACACTAACACCATCCTCATAATATTCATTCCAGATGTCACTGTTGTTTATTTCTGTCCATTCAGACAGTTGTTTGTTTTGTAGCAGGTATCCAACTGCTTGAGCTGCTAATGCCACACCTCCGCATTACTTTGCAATATCCAAGCCTATCTGCTTGAATCCTTGTTGGTTATGTTTTTGTTCAAACTTACTAGTTCTCTTAATAATTTCCCAACATGTAGCATCTGTCAAGGGCTGAAGCTTGTATGGTTCACTGGTGGAAATTTTCCTTGCAATGTCTTCATCGCGCGTGGTTACTATGACATCTATCATACTGCCTTTGCCCACATGAAGTATACTTCTCAGTTTCTGCAACTCAGTGTCCACTTTCTCCCATAAGTCATCAAAAACAATCAAAACCTTCTTGCCATGGAGGTGGGTATCAAGGCACTGATTTCTGGCTTCCAGTGTATCCATGTTCTGCTGGCCTCCTTCTATTGGTAGCAAAGAAATTATAGAACTTCCAATTTTCCTTAAACTGAAATCCCGGGACACATAAACCCATATACGATGATCATAGTTCCTGAAATGGACATCATTGTAAATTTGCTGTGCCAAAGTACTCTTGCCGATACCACCAAGGCCATAGATCGCAACAATCAATGTCTCTTCATTATTGGTACGTGCAGATAGAAGGTTTATGATTTCCCGCTTTTCGATATTTCTCCCAATTATTGGTTCATCAGGCAGACGTGATGATGTTTCACGAACATCATCAAGCTGCTCAACAAAACTGGTAGTGCCACGGTTTGAAAAATTGAAATCATGAATTTCTTTATTGATTTTCCCAAGTTCTTCTCTAATACTCTTCATCCTACTACCCACATCAATCTTCTTGCGTGCAATGGGTAGACATAAGAGCACACCAGGCACCTGCAAGAATTTCATTTGTTTCTCAGTATGAAGTTACACCCAAAACAAAGAGGCAACAAATCATGTAAACTTATATCTCATTAGAAATGTAACCTACTCTCTTACCATGAACTGAAGTAGCAATTGGCTAGATATATTTTTTTTAAATTCATGGGGCCCATTATTCTGAGGCCCTACTTTCTTACATAGCCTTATACCAACAAGATCATTTATAGAGAAAAAGATTAATCATATAATTAGTGTTGTAATCAATTGCTTTAGGTTACCAAACCGTATTCCAAGTTCTGGGTTATTCATTGTGTGATGCATTTTCCGAAACTAAATGTGTGGTTGGGCTAAGACTAAATAAAGTCAACAGTAAGAGGTGGCCGTAACAACCCAGGTGTTCTTGCAACCTAAAAATACGAGCTTTTAATTTTTTTCCTACAATGTATGAATCATGTAGTCGCTAGGTCATCAAACCTGAGTCAAAACCTAGGAGAGTTTATGAACAATGGGTGCATCCATATAGAATTGATTGTAGGAGAGGGTGCCCATGTTCTTGAGTTGGTTTTGAGTTTGAGTTTTGTCTAGAGTTTTGGAGTGCAGAAAACGGTAGCAAGATTCATCTCAAGTCCCCTTTTAAATATCTCTCAAATTCCTTGATTCAAATTCATAAAAGTGAAAATCATTTATCATTTGCTCTTCCACCCGTCAGCCCATCTCTCCCTTCCTCCTAGCCGAGCTGCCGTGCAGCCCAGCTGCCCAACTCATCCTCCTCCCATCTCCTTTCACCAGCCCAACCAGCCACCGAGCCCAGCATGCGCTGCTGCCTGCGTCTGCTGCCCAATTTGTCTCCGCCATTGCACAGGCCCATGAGGAAGCAGCGGCCGATGTGCGAACAGTGGCAAGCCCACCAACCCCGCCTCCGGCCCAAGGCCCCACGCCCGTGCGCCCCTGCCTAAACGCTCTTAGGCAGGAGCCGGTGCCACCGCTAGGGCCTAGGGGGCTCACCCCGACTGCACCTGTGCCGACCATGGCACGTGGCCCGATGTTCGCCCGCGTGGCAGAGCTGGTACAGATGCCAAGGAGTCCCTGCCGTCGTGCTTTAGAACCCTAGCCATTCGCGCTTCAGCTGGGTACAGATGCCAAGGATCTCGCCGCCGGCGTCCTCCACCGCCTCGATCTACAGCGGGTTGTGATCCTCCTTAATCGCGTCGTGCCACAAGCCTACCAATCATGGCTTCGTTCACCTCCAATGTGCCAGCGCCCGCTCAAGTCCATGCAGCTGGCTCATCAATGGCTCACGACCATCGCCCGCCGGCCGACGAGTTGCGCCACCACCGGCGTCTCCAGTGTCGGGCAACGTGGTATTTGCCTTGATTCCATCCTGTTCTGACTATACCTTCTGACTATACCTGGGATTTATTATCCAAGGCTATTTGTTGCAGTCCTATTATATTAGCCAATAGAATTGTATTGTTTAAAATCTTTTTTACCCCATATTTAAGTATCAAGTTATTTGGTTTTTTTTTCTGGGATTACACGGTACAACGCAGATGCTCAACACGCACGCACACTCACCCCTATAAATACACGTATGCGCAAACTCTACCCCTATGAGCACCTTCGAAGGACTGAGCCGACAAATCCTGAAGTTTACGGTTACATAATTTTTTTAGCTTCTATATATTTGCCAGGTATCAACCAAAAAAGATGGTTCTTCTAGGTTCATCTCTCTAAAGTGCAAATCAATCTCTATGTGGTGTCAATCGAGTTGGTGTATTGATGCCTGCAAAATTCCCCAAATTTACATTTGTGCACGCCTTTATACATGAAAAGTTCATTTCGTGTGATACAGGATGGGTTACAGTTAAAATCATTCTTATGCTTCCTACCGCACCCAACACACATCATGCCAAACTCTGCTGACATCAGCAACAAATACAGACCCTGTTTATGGTTTTGTATTATTCATGATCAATCAGACATAGTTTCGACCATATTTAGTACATCCAACTAAGATGTTTAGAGACATATAATCACGTTCACCCAGCTTCCCTGATAACGATTGACGTCACGTATGATGCACATGCTGCAGCGATAAAGACTGCAGTTTTTATATAGCTTCAAACACATCTATCTATAATATAACACCTATATGGGGAAACCTCCCACTAGAGGATTTCTCGACAAGCAGGGGTGCCAACTCAGCAACCCCACCACATCCTCTTGCATGCAGCCAAAAAAAAAAAATCTTTCAGCGCTGTCGTTCCCCAACCCCCGCCTCCCTCCACCACAAATCCAACACAAATCCACAATAGTATGCACCATCAATTCCTCCCTAAACCTCACCACAATGAAACGAACGGTCCTCGGCTCCTTGCGTCCCCCTCCCTATAATCAATAAATAGCAAGGTCGAACCCACCGGGCGGAGGAGCTGTATCCACGCCCGACGCCCTCCTCCAACGAGCCCCCCCACGCCCCTCCTCGCGCGTGGGGCACCCACCAAGAGGAGTGGAAGGTGATGCTGTGGTTGGGCGAGTGCCGAGCGGTTGGCGTGGTCATCGAGCAGCGACACGGGCGCGGGCCCGGAGGGCGTGGAGAAGTTGGCGGCGGCCCCGAGGCTGCCGCCCCGTGACGCTGTAGTAGAGCGGCGGTGACGCACGGGACGCCGAGCTGCAGGAGCCTGTCGCCCCGCCTCGATGTTCTCCAAGCGGGCACCCCGCCCGCGGCACAGAGGTCGGATAGCGCCGGGCCAACCATGATGACACCGCGGATCTCTTCGCCCTCTCGCCGCCCGTCGCCGCTGCGCTTCGGGATCGTGCCCCTGCCCATGTTGTCGTCATGTCGAGGCGACCGAGGAACGATCTCGGTGAGGCGACACACCACGAGGGGCGGTAGCAGCAGCCCCTAGCGCCGCCGCCCCGCCCGCCTAGGCCCCCACTGCGCGAGTGGGAGGCGCCCTTCATTGCTGGCCGCCTCGCCGACGCTGTAGGGTTGGGAGTGGCGAGGGATGGAGCTCCGCCCGCCGCTCACGCTCTCAATGCCCGCGTGAAGATTCGGTGCGCCGGCGGCGAGCATGGTGACAACCATAGTCCCTTCCTCGGCGGGTGTGCCCTGCGCCCAAATATCACAAATTTGGGGACGGCCGCCTCCCTCGGCAGGTGTGCCCTGTGCAGCGGCGGCCACTGGCGCTTCGAGTGTTGGGGAGGAAGACGACGCGCCCATGGCCTCGACGTGCCACAGTCCCTTCCTTCCCTTTCTTTCTCTCTATTTTTCCCCTTCTCCCTACTCTCTTTGTCTGTGCGAGGAAGACGGACACAGAGGCTGAAGCCCGTGACCAGCATCATCCCTCTTTCCCTCCTTTTGTTTTTCTAAGTAGACATGGTCTATGTGAAATAAAGAGAGGAGGCACCCACTCCACCAGATCGGTGCATGAACCATGGAAACAGTGACCGGTCAGCCCTGTCCACCGGATGGACCCGCGTGATAAAGATTGCTACGGCCACCTAGAAATCGTACATGGAAGGATTAAAATCCATTTTCCTTTTTACTTAAAAAAACAAAAAAATACATCTATAGATAAAAAATACTTACATTTATTTATATACCATAGCGGTTCCTCATGTCCTATTCCTCTTAACTCAATTTAAATTATTTTTGCATTCATGCAACAACGCCAAGCAGAGAATTCATCTAGTTATGTGTATACATATGGCTTATTAAATACACGCTAAAATCATAGTCCCCCCCCCTCACCCTTTTACATTTGGTGACTTTTATTCATTTTCATCATTTAGGACCTTGAAATTCTATTTTAAGATTAATGATTTTTGAAATCCATATTTTTGAATTTTTAAAAAAAGCCTAGTTATTCTTTTGTGACTTCTAGAAAATCATTTCTAGAGTTTGCTGGTGTTAGTCCGCCTCTAGAAATCGATCTCGGAATTGACTGAATTTTGCCCCACCTTTAGAGATCGATTTTTGTAGAGGCAGCTAGATACCCTATCTTTAGAGATTGATTGACTATTTTTACAAAAAAATTCATAACCTTTTCTTGTGAGATCGGATTAAGATAATCTTTATGTGAGACTTATAGAACTTTATGAGATCTTAAACTTTGTAGTTGGTAACTATTGGGGTGTGACATCACTCCCTCCTTTCCTCTAGTCAACGTGTCCTGGCGCAAAGAGATGGTCTAATATGTCGTGGGCTTCGTTGTTGGAGTAGATGTCGCCGCCAAAAGTGAAGTTGAAGCAACATGTCCCAAAAGAATGCCAAGAAGTGGTAGGAGTACGACCCTTCTTGAATGGTTGGTCGCGCACATCATGCCGCAACCAAAGTGGTGCCACAAATTGTAACTAAAAAGTGTAGTTTGCAGGATTCGTTGAGACCATGGAATGGCGTAGACAGTACCAACATCCATTTGAATGTGTAGGTGCCTACATAATGCAGCGGAACCCAAGTCGGTGGTGTTATGGAGAAGTGGACCAGCCTGTCGTAGAGTAGGTCGCTTGCTGTCTCCGTTGCCGGGCAGGGTTGCAATCGGGGAAGGCTCCAACTTTAGTGGAGGCAGTATAATCCGAGGATGAGGTGTTGAGGGGGCGTTTTCTGCACCAGGTGTCCCATTGTTGGCATTGCCAGGTGGTCGCTTGCTGGAGCTGGTAGTGCCGATGCTGCCTTTGCTGGTGTAGAGTCGTCCATTGAAGGTAGAGGTACTACAATTAAATCTGCAGCTATCTGGGTGATGATGTCCGCCGTTGTGGAGGATTGTGGTGCCTCCAGCAAATGTTGTAGATGAGTTTTGCCGGCAATGTTCATGATTTGTTGCATTTCCATAGCAAGGCTGTTGATAGTGAGGGTGTGATCCACGATGGCGTGGACGTTATTGGCGGTCATGGCGTCGTCTACATTGGTGATGTCGGGGTTGTTGTCGTTGTTGGCGTTATCGTCATGGAGCGGCATCCTGGTAGCGTTGATCATAGTGTCCGGGACGTTGTTGGTGGCGCCATAGGTGTTCATCCCTCGATGCGCTGAAGACGGTTGTTAATGGAGGTGAGCTGCTGGTTGATCTTGTCGGTTGTCGCGGAGGAAGTCATCGAAAAGATTGATCAATTGCTGCATCTCGAAGCCATGGATTCTTATAGATGGCCGAAGGAGAGAGTGGTCTCCGGATACTAGGTGTTAGGGTCTTGCCAGGTTGAGGGGGATTGGGGCCGGCGGTTAGGGCTGGTGGTGGCAGGTGGCGGCGTGAGAGAGAGAGAGAGAGAGAGAGAGAGAGAGAGAGAGAGAGAGAGAGAGGAGGCGACCATAGCGATGGAAGAGAGGAAGGCGCTGGAGAGAGAGGAGTGGAGAGCTAATTCTCTTTGTTGGTCCCCACAAAAGATTACATCTCCCCTACATTTATTGTCCCTCGTGGACTTGCAATACAAGCAAACTACAGAGGTTTTCCTGTATATTGGAATACTTTTTTTCCTAAACAAACCTGTTCTTATCAAAACTCAATCTCTTTCTTTCCTAAACACTTATTGCCTAATATGACTCGACGACGATAATGGTGGCGGCGGGCAGCAGGGCTGCCGCCCCTCCATGGGCGCTGCGTGTACACCCCTTTGGGGTTGTGCGGCCGTCCCCTATGGCCCGCCATGCCCCATCTTGTTGGGGTGTGACAATAACTATTTGATTTGACATATTTTAGAAGTCCAAATTTTCAATATAAGTTCTTGGATCAGATTTGAGACAATAAACATAGTCAAATAGTGCTACTTAATGAGGTCGTTTGAAGTGTCAAATATAATATATAAGAATTGATGTAGCACAGATGGTATGGACGCGTATGGTGTTTGAGGGAGCATGAATATTGAGGATCAGGCAGTGATTGTCTATTTTGTCGTAGTGAATGTTAGACAAATTTGGTCATACAGCTGATTTCAAAGGTGGTTTAGCAATTTCTACATATTTAAAAAGCTGGTCTATTTTTTATAAATCCCTACCTAATTCATGTAAAGTTTGATGAAATTAATATAGCATAAATTTTATCCGGGCACTAAATCAGAGTGTCACACGGATCTGTTCCACGGAATAGGTTGGAGAGATCGATTAGAGTGTCGAAAATCAATAATTAATTAACTGACCTCAACAATCAGCAAAGGAAATAAAGATGCTAGTACAATGTGTGACTACTCACCGTTGCTGTTAACTGCTCGCTAGTGTCTTGCCAGTCTTCGAGCATGTCAGTGATCTCGAAGGCTGCGTTCTTGAGCCGCTTCAGCCACAGCTGCACCAGCTTCTCCTCGACGGACCGCCTCTCGGCGTCCTGGAGCGCCGCTGAGATGGACTCGAGAACAGCCTTCATGTGCTCCAGGTGGTCATCGAAATTCCACAGCAGTTTGGCCCTATCGGAGATGGCGGAGGCCAGCTTATCTTTGGCAAAGCCCACGACGGCTGAAGTGAGCAATCCAGTCAGGACTGGCGGCGCCATGGATGGCTGCAGAGCTCTGAGAAGCCACCACGAGGTGCGTAGAACTTGGAATGGTGGGTGGCTGTGTGTGTGTGTGTTGATAGGACCCGTCTAAATACTACACTTGTGTATGCAGAATGGTGAGACCGGCCAGTTTATTATTTAATTAATTCACTCGGCATCATGCTTGTCCTATATAAATACATGTTCCTTTTGTCTCTAGCTGCTGTGCCGAGATGCACAGCGATGAGATAGTAATTATTTCACTCGGCATTATGCTTGTCCTTTTTGGCTGTCATTCTGCCCAAAGGAAAAGCTAGCTACCGCAGGTTTTACGTGTAGGGGTGCAAAGCGGTAACCTTTAGGTGTCCTTGGGACCGCTTTTAGTTCAAATATTTATACTACTAAATTTGGAGAACTAGTACAAATAATTGAACTAAAGAGGGTTGGAGGGGCACCTTACTAACTCTAATTTGCACCCCTACGCTCGAGTTAATAATAATGAATTGGTTTTGCGCGTGAGTACGTCATCAAGTTAATTGCGGACCAGGTCGTCCTCCGCGTGTGATTTGTACAGTTGCACACGGGATAGCAAGTACATGGAATTGGAGAGGAAGGCATCAATTCCATTTTTTATTTGAAAGAATCACGAGGAGCTGCGTCTATATTTATGAGCATTGTCACAGTGCTTTTTCTGTATTTGAGCCGCCCCTACCATGTGTTCCGTAAATTCACGTTTTCAAAAATCAAAACAAAGAGCAAAACATTTTATTTCCACAAGTCGCACATTTATTTTCGCATAAAATCGCGCTTACGCCAAGGGGTTCGAACCCAAGACCTTATGCTCGCGCGCGAACTTCCCTCCGCTGCTCTACACATGTGTATGTCTCTAGCTGTTGTGCTGACATGCACGGCGATGAGTTAGTAATTATTTCACTTGGCATCATGCTTGTCCTATATAAACTTTTTTTGGCTGTCACTCTGCTCAAAGGAAAAGAGAGCTACCGCGGGTTTTGCGCGTGAGTGATCAAGTTAATTGCGGACCACGTCGTCCTCCACGACGAAGACAGATTTAACAATTTATCCATCGTGATTGAAAATGCTTCAACTTTCCAAATTGATGACGTCTCTAACCCAGATTATTGTCCTTACTAACTAGCAACTTGCTGGGGTTTGGTGAAGTGCCCAAGTAGTTTTTGTGTTACAGTCTTGACCCGCAAACAAGACCTTGGTTGCGGTGTCACTGTCTAATGTTTATCTTTGATGAGTTCATACCAAATTTCATTAATTAAATACAAAAAACTAAATCAAAATTTTCATGATAAGGAATCATGCGGGAATTATGTGGCCAGTTGGAGCAAGTGGAGAAGCAACTCGACTCCATCCATATTGCTGCTGTGAGCGATTCAGATGGGGAGAACATCGTGCGAGCCACAGTCAATGGCAATTCCATGTAGATGACCAAGAAAACGTGTGCACCGGTCCATCACACAGGGGAGTTATCATAGTTGACATCTGATATGGGCAAGTATCAGCAGGGAAGGATGGAATCGAGAAGCAGAGCAATGGGAACAAGAGCAGAGGAACCTTAGTTGGCTTTTGGGGAAAGTTCATATACAATTTTCGTAATGCTCTTTTCCTCACGCACATTTGAGCGCCACGCAGGGCCCGCGCTTCACACATGCTGCCACTCCGGCCGGAATAAACTGACATTGTTGGTCCTGGGCCTGGCTTGACGGCCAATCTTCTCAGTAGCCTGAACAGAGCACGTACGCGTCTGATGCTGGTGGTGTCTGACAGTGAAGCTCTGCCTACCGCCCACCATTGTTCCTGATCTGGCCAACGTCCCAGTCGTGACTACTTCAATTACAAGCAGAAGTGTCAGCGAACTGAGTGAGAGCATATACGGGGCCAGCCAAATGGATATGCACTACATGCAGGTAATAGGAAGCATGCCATATGAAGCTGTCACGACAAACTCTGAGATTCAGTATCACCATGCAGGTCTGGCACACCAGCAGGTCAGCCCGGCATGGTTCCTCCACGGTCAGCAGGATGTGAGTTATCATAGCAGCTGTGGTACGGGTGTGTATTTGTCACAGATGGACGTAGGCACTCAGATGCAAACTTCTAGTGTTGGGAAATTGCTCAACACAACACTTGATTGATGATGATATGGTTTACAAAGGGGTCATTCAACATGGCGTTTACAAAGAATGTCTGGGGGTATTTATAGCCCCCCCTGGCTTTGTATCGGTACAAAAATGCTAAGAATCCTGAAACGAACTTCTAAAAACTATCTTTCTCTGGCGAAGTTGTAATTTTTGTCTTCGCGATGTCTTCCGACATTTCTTTGGTCGCTTTGTGTCTTTTTTCGGGCGGCTATAGCAAACATCTTCGCTTGGAACCTGATCCCGAGCGCTTTTACCTCCATGCTCGCTGTTTCTTCGCGAAGCCAAAGATTAGCGAAGTCACCTTCGGTTTGAATCTTGGCTCCTTCTTCGTATCTTTAAACATCCTGTTAATCTTCAAAGTTTGGGACGAAAGTTTTAACAGAAACCGAGCTTAGAACCCAACGCCTAGCATGACTGGGCCAGTATTTGGCAATGGGCATCCTGGTGCTGCCTACACTGGGAGCGCAATGGCGACTTGGGAAGCGTTGTATGGTGAGCATGTGTACTACTGATTGTCTGGATAGCAGTAGTGCTTTGTGTTGGGTAGCTCATATAAGTCACGCTGTTCTACTTAGTTTTGATTCACGCATCCCTACGGCTTGATCCAGTAGTGGTTTTATGATAAATATTGTGTCAGTCACTTGTGAGCTCTATAATGCCTGGTTTTGTTTTTTCCTGTGTCAACGGTACTTTGACGAAGGAAAATACCCTCATCATTGGTTTCATGAGAGGACGATTTGGTGCTTCATTTGCCTAGTGATGTGTCTATTATATCTAATATTCATTTCTTGCACCAATAATCTGGTACTATTCAAGTGTTGCTTTCTTTATTTTCCTTGTACAAATTCTATCACATTTCAGAAATTGTAGCGTGATGACTTATTGTTCCAAATGATAAGATGTTTTGATATTTCTAGATATATTGCTTTTTATTTCGTATTTAGAAATAGTGAATATTCAAGGGCATAGTAAAAGCCATTTTATGAAAAGGTTAAATGTCTAATAATTTGAAATGGAGTTTGTAGGATTTTTTCATCCATGCTTTGAGGCGCAGCCTCGGCAACTCACAATTTTTGTTATTGCGATAACAGAGCATTCATTAACTCATAGCAAGAGTACAATCGAGGCTGCTATAAATCAATTAGTCAGCTCGATACATTCAGTACAGAAGAGACAACATTCGGTAGCTGTTAACAATTGACGCACATAAATGTGCCACTGAGTTTGCTTCTCTATGGACTCAACTAATAGAGAAAACAAGGAAATTCTTGCCTAGCTCTACTCAGCAACTCGCAATTGGTCATCCTTGTGAGGACAGTTCAAATTATATTAACTTAAAAAACTTTTTTGGTTAATCTCTCAGCCCGTAAAAAACTGAGACTGTGTGATGATATAATTGTAAACCATGATTTAGAAAATGCTCATGAGGATCACCACTACAAAGAAGATCTCGTCAGGACTGTTTGAAATCCCTTATCATTACCAGTTTCATATTTCATTGGTGTGGTGATATTAGTTTTTAAAGAAATAAATAATATAAAAAGGTGGTGAGCAGCAACGGCGACCTAGAAAGCCTGTCAACAAAACCAATGAAGTCTGAAGTACTGAACCCATTGCTGATAGCCTGATACACGTGTGGTCGCCCGCGTTAAGCCGACTAGCGGCACAGCGAGTACCGGATTTGGGGAAGAACGTCTGTGAGAAACCCCTCGACTGATCGTTTTCGATTTCTGTAATTAGTCTGGATGATCCCTGGCCTTGCAGGTCCGGGCACCTAATGGATTACATGAAAAAAAGAAGCAATACGCTTCCATACTAGACTACGTGTACGTCTTCCCTTGAGTACGCCATGCTTGCTCCTCATTGTCATCCCTCCTAACACCATTGATCTTGAATTACTAAAGGAGGCCGACAAAGTGTGGCGGCCTTACCCGCCAAGGCACTATGCCACTGGTCTGCAGCTGGTGCCACCACTAATAACCAACGGTCCATAATACGAACTAATAGTGAAAAGCATTGCCAGCGCTAGTTCAACTACGAACAAACAGAGGTATATTATGACAAATTATTTTTAATGAACGGTTGTAGAATGAAAATGTTGTTTCCAAGCTTTATTTTTGTAGCAATAGATAACAAGCAGACAAGATTCAGTCCTAAATACATCCGAGAGATGTCTGGATAAATTAATAACTACAGTAGTGTATGTAAAGCAAAAGAATGACATAGAAGAATGATCCAAATTAACTCCAGCGGATTGTCATCGTAACCTTTAACTCCAAGGGATTGTAACAGTAACTTTTTACTCTGGTCCCATTTTGTTTATAGAAATTAGCGTAAAATCTGCAGAGATGAAAAAGGTATGTACTTATTAGCTATAGTTTATACTCTAATTGAAATGAAGGCAGAAATAATATTACAGAAAATTTGTATCATGTGTACTACATAGAGAAAAAAATAGTACAAGTTCCATTCTATACCTATTATATATGTATCCTTTTACTTTTCTTACTTTAATAATATATTATGAATATTCTTTTTTTCTTTGGCAAACACACAAGTGGTCTGTCGACAAGATTTCTTAGACCTGTTATACCATTCTATACCTGTTATTGCCTGATATTTGTTAAGGGATAGCTGTTAGCGAACTAATGCGACAGAGGTCAGCAAATGATTTCCACTCTATTGAATTATTATTTTCCGGTAAGTAAAAAAATATACAATATATTTATATATATGTAATAAAATGAATTAACTTGCAGAAACACAAATAGGATCAGAAAGTACATAATTTGTACAAGGAAAGCATGAAGGCAAAATCTAGATAAATGCATTTGAGTTGTGAACTTACGATGTCTTTAATGTGTGCGAGATTGGCCTTGTTCTCTTCTGACTCACACCACTGCTTCAGCTCCATGTTCCCAAGAATAAATATCTTCTGGAGGTTGAGTTGCTGTATACATGAAGGCAAAGAGTTGATGCCCGTACATCCCCAAATGGTGAGTTCTTTAAGAGAGGAGATGTGGCTCAGCCATTCTGGCAGTGCCCATATGCTGTCACAATATTGCAGCCTCAGATCTTGAAGGGAAGAGAGTTGCCGTATGCCCTCCGGCAAGCTTGTCAGATCTGAACAATTCCACAAATCCAACGTCTGGAGGGCAGGGAGATGGTGAGAAATGTCCATGATCCAACTAGGAAAACTCGGACTTATATAACCTTCAAGCCAGAGTGACTTGAGACTCATCGGTGGCACTAGTTCTCCCAACAAATCCTTGTCCTCTACGATTCGATCAGCATACACGGTCCAAGACAGTGTCAAGCTCACAAGATTCTGTTTCGACGACAGCTCTAGCCTTTGAGCTTCTTCTCGAAATCTGACGTTTTCAAGGCAAACAATATTTAAATTACCAATGTCGCTTTCACCCTCGAGCAGATGCAGATTGCTCCCACCACTGACGTCATCAGCACGAACCTTAAAGAGTGGTAATGTTACTGAATAATGGAACACAGAACTGGCCTGATCCATCACTTCGTCTGAGCATCCGTCCAGAATTAATGACTTCAGTCCAGTTGCACCACCTATACTCTGCGGGAAGGACTTGAGGCCCAGGCAATTCTGTATATTCAGGGTATGCAACCTTTTGAGGTTACCAATACTTTCTGGTAGATACTCAAGATCATTCATAGATAGGTCCAGATGCTCCAGATTGGCAAGGGTACCAATGAAATCTAGATAACCGTTATTGTTTTGAAACCTAGGGTTAATGCAAGCTTGTAGGTCCAGATGCTTCAGATTGCTGAGGTATCTCACAGCATCAGGCAGATCATCCACCTCCATGGTCTGCCAGTCAATACCTTCTGACAAACTCAGATGCTGTAATGCAGTTAGTCCACGCAGAGCTCCCACTAAACCTTTCTTAATAAAGCAGCCTGTCAATTCAAGATGCAACAAATTACTGAGCCTCTTAAATGACTCTGGGAGTTCCCTCACACCACACTCTGACATGTTTAAATATTGTAGATCAACCAACGAGCCTATAGCTTCGGGGAGCCGTTTAATACCCTTACAAGTTGACAAGTTCAAATATTGGAGTTGTGTGAGAGCACATAAAGATTCAGGTATCACTTTTAAACGAGAGCAGTGGGATAACTCAAGATGCTGCAAATTTGTGAGACCACCAAGTGAGTCTGGCAGTTCATTTATCCCAGAACAACCTGACATGTTAAGATGTTTCAGACATTTTAAATCACCAAATGACGATGGCAGTATTAATATACCAGAGCAACCAGATAAGCCCAGAAATTCCAGACACCCGGCGAGCTTGCCAATTGATTTTGGTAGTGCAGAAATGCCAGAAGATCCATTCAAGTTTAGGTACTGCAGTTTTGCCAGTTTAGTGATATACTCAGGAAGAACTTCATTTTGCATTCTTGGAGCAAGGAGAAACTTCAGCTGCTTTAGTTTACCAATAGAGGCCGGCAACTGTATACTAGAACACCCACTGAAATCCAAAAAAAATGCGGAAGACACTTTGCAAATGAAAATGCCCCACTAGCGAGATGCAGCTTATCACTATCTGAAAAATGAAGTGCTCTCACCTTGGAGGGCAAAATACATGATAATTTTGGTGCTTGTGCCTCGTCATACTTTGTAACCAATGCATAGTGACAATATTTCTGGCCATGTTTATTATTGCTCTTCGATGCAACTTCTGAATTAATTAACTCATCAGCCATGATAAATGTTGCCAGGTCATGCACCAAGTCGTGCATGGTGTATCGCGCCACATTCTCTCCAAATCTCTGAAATTATTTCAACATACTCTATTAGTGACAGAAAGCAACCTAGGATCATTGGATCATGCATCAAGATTTTGAATGTGGACTGACACATGTTACAGAAAACAGTCTGTTAAGAACTGCAAACATATTATATACAAACTAATATCTACATTTGCATTCATATTATTCTCAAAGAAAAATACAAAGCAACACATTTTAAATTGTATCTAATAATAAACAAAAATACATCTCAGATGATGACAATTAGCTTGTTATCCATAAAGCACCACACATATTTTTTAAATTACAAACTTCTTTAGCTGTTGAGTTAAAAGTAAGGATAATGGTATATACCACAATGTAGATGAAGTAAAAATGTTTCCTAATCTACTACACCTATGTAGAGAACCCCCACAAATTAGAGAGTCCTCTCGATATACAATCATGCCACCTCAGCAGCCTCACTAATACCATGACATCTAGTGATGGGCCCTACAGTTTGAACTAACTAAAAATATTATAACTCACAAACCAAAAAACCAAATTAAATTATAGTTACACCATTGAATTCCTTTTAATAAATGCCTCCAAACATGATCTCGTATGGATATATTTTGGTAAAATTATAAGTGGGCTCCCGTTGGTAGTTGGATAGAGTAAAGTAAAAAATAAAAAAAAAAAAAAAGAGAATGAAAAAAAGGGAAACAAAGAAGGAAGAGAATAGGAGAGTGATAGTAATATTCTAACTCATAGATTTCTTCCTATATACCCGCGGCAACACGCTGGAATCCACCTAGTAAATTATATAGTAATAAGACTAATAATTGACTTAATTTATATTGATATACCATGATAGCAAATTCATATGTTGTTATTATTATAAATATTTTTGTACATTTTAGCTAAAACATATCTTATACACATACTGGTCACTAATGTAGGAGATGTGGTTCATTTTTTTAATAAAACAAAAATGAAAATTTTGAATAAAAGCTATAATAACCAACTAGTGTTTCACCTTAATGTGAGTAAAAATTACAAAAAACTACAGTAACAGTTGAGACCAAAATATCGATTCAAGATAGAATGTGATGCAACAAGATGTTATCTCATAGAAACTCTAGCTAAAGGTAATTAATAGAGTCTCCAAAGTTCATCCACATGAAGCGCACTTGAAAAAAAACTAATGGCAAACACTAGCTTGAAATTCTAATAAAAAATAAAAACCTAGATATTTATTTGTTTAGAATAAAAATCGTCATCAACAATAATAGCCATATCATCTGCAACATCCATCCAATTAATAAACTTGCTATTACGTACTTGCCATTATGGAATATTTTAAATGTAACCCCTTAAGTTTACCTCAAAATAACCCTTTTGTCATTATTGAAGAAATTTGTAATATCCCATGAAATGTACATCCAAATAGTAAATATTTATGTAACAAAAGTTGTATAAAAAAAACATAAAGCATATGTATGTTTGTACATTACCCAATTATATCAATAGTATATTAATTTTTGACTAAAGCTTTGTGAGATTATACAACTCAAATACACATGTATGCATAAGAGGAAAATATATGTATTATGCTTTGGTAATCATAAAAATATGTACTTAATGACTCATGTACTAATGATACAAAACATTATTTAAATTATTAATAATGATTACATATAATTTATATAAGCTATTACTTTAAATATATTTATGCTTGTAACTAAAATGCCTCTATGTATACTGTTGGCATAAGTATTATTACATGGATAATGCTCTAAAACGAAAAAAGCATACAACTTAAGAGGTAGGGAGCAATTGTGATCGACATTTGGCTATATCTCTCTGGCCTTTCATATCCAGGATTTAATTGTTTTCTTAAACCATTGTGGAACTGAAGAGTGCAATTTATGACCTAAATCTGACTTTCAAAATTACAATGAAGTGTTAACATATGATATAATAACCACAAGATTTCCATCTTAACTTTGAGGATTACAAAAATTGGAGCAATCAAGCATACTAATATTTAAATCAAAATTAGCTAGATGGAGACTACAAAATTACCTAGGATAATTGTTATGCCTAAATCAAAATTAGCTAGATGGAGGTTACAAAATACTTGCTATGCCTATTGCAGAAAATGAACAAAGAGTATAATCATACAATTTTATGTATGCTTATTATTTAAGGTATTAAAACTAACTAATGCTTATGCCTCCGAAGATACTAGCCATGTGAGGGCACGATTGATGGATACTAGTATACAATTTGAGGAAAACAAAAATGATAGAAAACTTGCTGCTTGTGCGTGTAGGGCCTTCCTATACCTTATCATTGTTTTCTGAATTAATTTAGCACAAATAGTTGCTATGAAAAATGTTACTACAATCCCAATAAACATAGTAATATCATATATCATATACTTATTGGGACTTATAATGCAGATACCTTAAGATGAATTACTATTACTAGTCAAATGCCAACAATTGAGTTGTGGAAACAACTACTACGAGCGAGTAGGCAAACATGCATGCGTAGTACAAGAATAGATATTTACAGAGAGTACTATTCTGGAAGTTATATATACTTATGCATACCAGGGGCAACTTTGAAACTTCAAGGAAGGACATCCCCAAAAGCTGCTTGATGTATTCCCTCCCAGTAGATGGCTTGGTGAAAAAATCGAGAGCAATCCATTGGTGGATCAAATCATTTTCAACAATATTATGGCCTTTCTGAATACGGCACAATAGGAAAAACACAACCTTAGCTGTGGTGTCATCCTTTCATAACTTAACTTTAAGGATGGAAGCACATCATCATCTTTAGAAGACATATTCCAAATATCACTCTTGCTTATTTCTATCCATTCAGACAGATCTTTGGACTGTAGCATGTATCCAACTGCTTGAGCTGCTAGTGCCACACCTGCACATTTCTTTGCAATACTCAATCCTACCTGCTTTAGCCTTTCTTGGTTATGTTGATCTTCGAGCTTACTAATTCTCTTAATTATTTCCCAGCATGTATCTTCTTTCAAAGGCTGAAGCATGTATGCTTTATTGGTTGAAACTTCACTTGCAATGTCTTGATTCCGTGTGGTCACTATGACATCTATCATACTACCCTTCTTGCCCACATGAAGCATACTTCTCAATTTCAACGGGTCAGTTTTCTTCTCCTCCCATAAGTCATCTAAAACAATCAAAACCTTCTTGCCATGGAGCTGGGTATCAAGGCATTGTTCTATCGCTTCCAGTGTATCCTTATTCTGCTGGCCACCCTCTATTGGTAGCAGAGAAATTATAGAGTTTCCTATCTTCCTTAAACTGAAATCCCGGGACACATAAACCCATATACGATGGTCATATTTCTTGAACTGGTGATCATTGTAAATTTGTTGCGCCAAAGTACTCTTGCCCATACCTCCAAGGCCATAAATAGCAACAATCAATGTCTCCTGATTACTGGTACCTGCGGATAGCAGGTTTATGATTTCCTGCTTTTCTTTATTTCTCCCTATTATTTGTTTGTTAGGCAAACATGATGATGTTTCACGCCCATTGTCAGGCTCCTCAACAGAAGTGGTAGTGCGGCCCTCTGAGAAATTGAAATCACGAAACTCTTTATTGATTTTGCTCAGTTCTTCTCTAATACTCTTCAGCCTACTAGCCACATCAATCTTCTTGCATGCAATGGGTAGACATGAGAGGATACCAGGCACCTGTAAGAATTTCATTTGTTTCTCATCAGTATGAAGTTACAAGTCAAGGAAAGAGGCAACAAATCATAAACTTATATCCCATTGAATGTACCGTACTTCAGTACCACATAAACTGAAGTAAGAATTGTTTTTTTAAGAAAAGGAAGTAAGAATTGGTTAGATATTTTAATTTAACGGGGACACCATTGTTAGGCCATATATTCTTACACAAACACTACCGGAATCCACTGATTTCCTGTGGGTATAGGTTTTCCCGTCAGCTAATAGGAAATCAACACGGAAATCACTGACTTTCCCGTGAGCTAAGTAAAAAATCACGGGAAAGAAAAAAGCTCCCGGAAAATAAGATATCCCGTGAGAAAAAAGCTCCCGAAAAGGGCGCCCTCCTTTCCCGTGAGAACGGGGCTCACGGGAAAGGTAACCGCCGTTAGCCCCAGCCCCGCTCCGTCCCCCCCTGCCCCTTTCCCGTGAGAGTCTCGTCTAGCTCACGGGAACGTCTTTTCCCGTGGAGCAGGATTTCCCGTGGGCCAAACAAAGGCCTGTGGGAAAGGGTCCCATTTCCCGTGAGCCAAAACCATGCTCACGGAAAGAAGCTCACGGGAATTTTTTTTTTTTTGGGATTTTCATCCCCAAACTTTTTCCACACTTGTTGCACATCATATGACATTCAATATTAAAGTTTGGTGAATTATTGACTTTATTTGACATATTTAGGTAAATAATCTCTTTTATGGGAATTTATGAAATGTGGCCAAATTTGAACTACAAGTGCTTCAAATTTTTGAAAACAATTAGTAGAAAATTTATATTCCTCATACTCAACACAATGTAAGGCCTTGCATTTAAAAAAAATAATGAAATCTGAACATCTTAATACGAAATCATCAACTCTAATCCCCTCGCTCGAAAGTGGTCTAAAAATTCTAGAAAATAAACCGATGTGCAAAAATCATGAAATTTGATAATCTGTCATGATATCTTATGCCGAGGCTATGATAAAAAATTTGGAATGTTTCAAGATAAGTTGGCACGCACGATGTTCACAGTGCTCTAACATCTACGTAGAAGGTTCATGTTTGTTGAGAATGATCTCGTGTCATTTCATGTCGATGTGGCGGTCAAGTTGTCGCTTTGGCTACGGAACTTTTTCTACATGCAAATGCACCTCGGATATCATGTCATGTCTACTTTCGAGAATTTTTCTGATTAAATTGGTAATTATTATAATTTTTTGTTGTAGTGAATTAAATACAATTTTGAAAAAAAAGAGATAGAAACACATAAAATAATGGCATTTTTTTTTCGAAAGGATCAAATATGTATGCGTGAGTGTATGTGATAAGGTATTTTTAAAGTAATCTTGATCAAAGTTTGAAAATATATATGTTAGAAAAAGAAATTGGAGGAATAAATTTAATTTTTTGAAATTGCCATTTCCGTGAGCTCGCTCACGGAAAGGAGGCTAATTTCCCGTGAGCTTGAGGTCAGAATCACAGGAAAGGGGCCGGTGGGACCCCCATGTCGTGTCGGCGGTAGGAATTTTTTTTTAAAAAAGCTTTTCTTTCCCGTGATGGATCCGAAAGCAGCTCACGGGAAAGGAGGCTAATTTCCCGTGAGCTTGAGGCTGTACTCACGGGAAAGGGGGTCGGTGGGACCCCCATGTCGTGTCGGCGGTAGAATTTTTTTTAAAAAAGCTTTTCTTTCCCGTGATGGATCCGGGTGGATCACGGGAAAGGAGGCCTCTTTCCCGTGATCCGCCCGGCATCCATCACGGAAAGGCCAATTTTTTTTTTTATATATATAAACAAAGTCAACACTCACACCTCACACCCACACACGTGAACACACACACACACACACACCCTGCTGGCCCGCCGGGCCGCCTCCCGCCCGCCACAAGCCACCTGCCAAGGCCACCCCCCCGCCACCGCCGCCGCCCCGGCTGCCGCCTCGGGCCACCGCCGCCGCCTACCCCGGCCCGCCGCCTGACCCCGGCCATACCCGCCCACAGACGCCTCCGCCCGCCCGCCGCCCCCCGGCCCGACGCCCCCTCCCCGCCACTGGGCCACCCCCCCCAAGGCGGCGCGCCAGGAGGGAAGGAGGGGGGGGAGGGGGGGGGGGGGGGAGGAAGGAAGAGGAGGAGGGAGAAGGGAGGAGGAGGAGGAAGGAGGAGGAGGAGGAGGAGGAAGGAAGAGGAGGAGGAGGAGGAGGAGGACCGCCATCGCCGCCTCGGCGTGTTCCGCCACCCCTTTGCGACTCGCACCGCTGCCACCCGCCGGCGGAAGAGAGGGAGGAGGACCGCCCACCGCCGTCCGGCCCAAAGACGCCGCCGCCTTCAGCTTCGCAGTTGTCGCCATTGTGCCCTTTGATGTGAATATGATTGTCGCCATCGTGCCCCTTGATGTGAATATGAATGTCGCCATCGTGCCGCGGTGCTTTGTTTGCAGTGTATTGGAAACCTCCCCGCATGGGGAGGTTCTCACGAAATTTTCAACCGATCTCGTGTGTTTGTTTTTATGCGCAGAGGAGCCCTCTCGAGCGGAGTTGAGTGCCTTGCCGAGCCGGCCCGGAGTCCCTTTGGCGGCCCCGATCTTCTTCCCCGCGGTAGCCCCCGACTCCACCGCGACCCTAGGTATCACCCCTCCTTCCGTGTCATGGTCGTAGCTAGATCGCGCAGCTCGCTTAGGGCGTCTCCCGCTCGAAAGAGATAGGGTTGAAGTATGCAGATCCCCGCATACCTATAACCGTATCTCTTTCAAATTGTCCACGCTTTTGGACAGCCCGAGGATGCGAGATGAGGTCCGCTCCATGCTCCACTCCCTCGCCTCGATTCGGAGTTTCGGCAAAGATCTCCCCGTTGTTCTTCGAATACACAGCTCCCCCTTTCCGTGTCACCGCTAACTCGGTTCAAGGACGCCAGCCCGCCATCATTCTTGGTGTTTCCGTGAGGAAGCACTACCCGTGCCTTATTAAAATCGACGGAGAAGAGTATGTCGCCACGCCGCTCCACCAAGACGGAATTTCGGACAACTATGATGACGATGGCATTAAATATGCTAACAAGGTTGTTCGTGGTGGTCAAAGAGTTTTGTAAGTCTATGTCGCGACCGCATAAATACATCGCCCAAATTCTAATGTTAGAAATAATGACTTATTACATTGCTTCTATGTGCGTAAATACTTCAAGCGCGAGGAGGGATACGAGGCCGAGGCGGAGGAAGTGGCTCTAAACGCCTGCTTTCAAGCATGTGGCGCACATGTGGTATGAGGCACGCGCGCCAGCGTCCTGACGTGGTACGCATTAAAGGAGAAAAGAAGGCTCGATAAGCATGAATGGAAAACGCCGAATCGACCAAAGAACAATACATGGAGGTAAATATTGAATGCTCATACTAAGTTTAATTATGCTTAATGTGATTTTTATAATCTGCGGTTATAATGTGGTGTCTTGTAGGTGATTCCGAGTGGTGCTTGGTGCATAGGCGCTCTTTGAGCTTCAGTGGACAGGGGGTCGATACGCACTTTCGTGACGTCCACAACGACTATCGGGAACGGCGTGCCATGATGCCGTGTACCACACCATCAAGGCAACCTTAATCTCGCTACCTACCAAGCTAGATATGTAAGTGTTGTCCAATTCCTATTTTATGATGTGCAACTCAATACTTTCTTACCATTGTAGCTACTTTTCTTTTTCTCGACACGGGGAGCGCACACATGGCACACAAAATCAGCATGCTCGAGGCCTTTGCTAACTCCCACACCCGGGCAGGTATAAAGATCCCGCGGTCGTCTTGAACCCCGAGGCTGCGCCCCGCCTACACCAACCCGACCGCCTACGAAAGATCGGTAGGTACACCGGGCGGCGAGGGAGCAAGATGGAGAAACCTTCGATCCCCGCGCGGCCACGACATTGAGGGGACATCGCCATGATCGCCGGAGGAGGCAAGAAGCATGGGCGGTACTATATAGGTGATAGCGTTATCAACCCGCACAACACAAAGAAGCTATCGAGCTCGAAAGCACGCCGGGAGGCCCGTGATACGCGAGCGGCCAACCACTTACCAAAGGCGCCTCGGACTTGAGGTTTATATATTTTTATTTAAGGTTCATTTATCGCTGAATACTATTTCTCCGTGTTCTAACTTTGTGTTGAAATAGGCCCGATATAGAGGAAGAGAGGAAGCGACGGGAGGAGGCCGAGGAGAGGGAGCGGGCAAGGGCTCGGGCGGATCAAGAGAGGGCTCGAAAGGAGCAAGAGAGGGTCGAGCAAACACCGTAAGAGCATGGAAGCTCTCCCAGCGTACCTCCGCCGTGTTGGTGGCCAGTTGGTGTGCACCGCCACCGGAGATCGCCTTTCCCGGCCACCGCCGCCTTCGGCCCCCACCGCCCGGCCGCCGCCCCACCGCCCGCCTACGGTCAGCCGCCGATCTTCCCTCCACCGCATGGAGCCTCTCCGTGAGTTTGTCTCCGTGAACTCGAAATATGCATATATGAATGTGAATGGATATGATCTGAGTTTTGAATGCACCATGAGATGTGCACGTGGACATGTGGTTGTCGGCCATCGAGCCGTTGTTTTCTTTGCAGGTTGGAAAGCCCTCCGTGTGGGGAGGTGCTTCCGAAATTTCTAACTATTTCTCTTCTTTTTCAAGTTAATAGATTCTACCTTGAATTTTGTCTCACAAATTTCTAACTATTTATCTTTGCCTACGTGCAGGAAAAATTCTCATGCCTCTCGAACCCAACTCCGAACCAATCTCAACTCGGACCCTTGGAACGCTGCCGCTGAAGATTGGAGGCCGTGGGTCGTAAGTTTGTCATGATCTAGGTTGAAAACTTGTGCACTTGAACTTGTGAACTTGGATTTTATGTGAGTTTGTGAACTTGTGGTTGCACTATTGGACATGTGGTGGAACTTGTGACTTTGTTGGATATGATGTAATATATATGTGGTATTATGGATTTATCGAGCTATATATGTGGTATTATGGATATTATGAAATCTGTGTATGTATATATATATTTATGTGTAAAAAATATGCTGGAACAAAAAAAAAAAAGGGTCAATTTCCCGTGAACCACACACGGAAAATTGACCAAATATTTCCCGTGAGTGGCACCGCCACGGGATATTGTCCAATGATTTCCCGCGAACGTACGCTGACACACGGGAAAGGGAGAGATATCCCGTGAGCTGCACCGCTACGCCACGGGATACCTCTCGAAAACGCCGCTTTCATGCCACAAAGCCACGAGGGGCCATAACGGGTTTTACCCTCCCCGCTGACGGTGCCCCCGCTTAAGTATATCCCGCGGTGCTAAATGGGATCACGGGAAAGGATATCCCGTGGGTATGACTGGTTCACGGAAAGGGCAATTTCCGCCGATTTCGCTTCCCGGCCACGGCAATCCCGCGATTTACCGCCGGGATAGGCTTTCCCGTGATGAAAACGGCTTTCCCGTGTGCGAAGGCCTCACGGAAATCCGCAGGTTCCGTAGTGAAACTTGTATCAATAAGAATAATATCGTAATGGATTGCCTTAGGTTACCAAACCGCATTCCAAGTTCTGGGTTATCCTCATTGTAATGCATCAACTTCCCATAGTACGTGCTCGTGCCATGTTGGGCGAAGACAAAAGAAACCTAACAATATGCGTAGAAGTGCACAAATGGATCAAGTATGAAATTGTGGGTGTGCTGTTGCTATGAATCACTTTCACGATGTGGTTCCTTGTCTGAGCTGCACCTGGAAATGCAAAGATTTTCAAAAGTGTCTCACGTAATGGAACCACCGATCTTAAAGGTATTTTCATAGCTGGTTTGGAAAATATCTAAAAATTATCTTCATCAATATATTAATTAAGTCAAGTTTGAGAATGTATTTTGTGGAGCCTAAATCATGTACACCACATGTCTAGTAAAACTCATACAATGTTAGAGAACAATTTTAATATTTGTATTTGTAATCATTATCATTGTTGCAATTTTACTTATATTTCGTAATGAAGATGTCCCAATGCTAGAGATTCCAATTGCTTATATAAAAAGGTTTGAAAATATTTTATAAATCTTTTCATAGACTAGCAAATATGACGGAAAATATTTATGGGAAAATAGAATAGAATGCTACATAACTATTTATAAATATTATTCTGTAAAATTCTAAAACTGTGGTTTATTTTAGGATGACCATAGCCTGCATAATACATAATATGGCAACAATTGGATAATGTCCTACTAAGTATATGTCAAACTAAAAGGAAACATTGATAAATATGTATCTCAAGTAACATTGATATATATTCTGATTTTTTTATTGAAGTCGACAAGAAGTTAGTTACTGATATGACAAGTACTGGTATGTCTGCTGAAGATTATGATGGAACATTTCTCCATATTTTGCACGTGGCGGCACTCACCTAGGATTGTACAAGTCATGTGGAGGCGTATTTATTTAGACTGGAATTAACAGTTTGGGTCACATTTTAAATAATCAGACCTATTCTTCAAAAGATAAGTCTTGTTCTTAACCAAAATTTATCAAAAATTTGGTCACGAAAAATCATTATTTAATGAGAAACAAACTAAAAAGAAACAAGAACACACTAGTCGTTAGGGCACATGAAGGAATCCAAAAAAAAAAAAGTGTGACATACTAACTAACAGCAAGGAAAAAGAAAAATGAGTGCGCACGAGCAACATGAAAATAAATATAAACACATGCATCCTTGAGTCTAGGCGCTTGGGCAAAACAGGGAAAACCAAAAAAAAAAAAGATGGTTAAAAGGAACACTTTGCTCTTTAAGAATCGATAAAGTTAAATAAATAGGTTTTTTCCAAGCAACCCACACAAGTAACTGAATGTTTAAGTCCAAAGATTTAAAAGGACATGTAGTATCCCTATTTCCATGGAAGGACCTTTGTGGTGGGACACTAGATTTTTTAGATACGCAGTGATTTTTTTGGGTTCAGATCCATGAAAACACATACAATAGAAGAACTCAGGCAGGGGGGGAGAGAGAGAGAGAGAGAGAGAGAGAGAGAGAGAGCACTACTACCTAAACGATTTTCGTGGCGGTCAAAAAAGATTTCCGGTGGAGCGTTTTTGTGCCCGCCACCGAGGTAGGGTCACAAAAATGGGTGAACTTCCATGGCGGTTTTTGCCCGCCAATCGCTAATGAAATAAACAAATAAAAAAAAAAGATGAGCCCGCACGGGAGCCCATCCAGCCCATCCGTGAGCCCATCCGCAGCTAGGGTTCCAAAGACTCCACGGATCCCGCGATCCGCCACCACGGGCGGGCGATCCAGCCACCATGGTCGCGTGGATCGAGCCCCCCAGCCGCCAGGTTGATGAAGCATGGCGGAGGAGCTCGAGGTGGCAGAGGTCAACGCCGCCGCCGCTCGATGGGGACGCTGATCCGCTACGGCTGCCGCCGGATGAGCTCACCATGGCCGCCGCCGCCGCCGCCGTTGTGGCCGGAGGATCCCGCGGCGCCACCTCCCGCCGACCGATCCCCGCCGTGGCGGATCCCCGCTGCCACCGCGGATCGAGCCCCGCCCGCCCGCGCGCCCGCCGCCCACGCAGTGTCGCCGCTACCGAGCGCCACCGGCCCTCGCCAAAATAGGAGAAGCAGAAGGGAGTGAAAGGTCTCTTTGGTTTTTGGTAATTGAGTGTCAACATTAGGTGAACTAATATGTGTGATTGAGATAATACACGTGAGATTAGTTCACACATGTTGGTGCAATGAAGGAGCTTTATTGCATATGAAACATGACATGGAGTCATGTGACCAAGGTGGTGAAGATCAAGACAAGACTTGGCTTGATGGACCGGTTGCAAGTGTGAAGGGCAAGTCGAGGCAAAGGAAGCGATGGACCGCGAGGCGGTGAAGCTTGGGCAAGACTTGGCCGACGGACCGACGCGAACGGTGAAGAGCAAGTGAGGTCAAGATCGATGGACCAATAGTGTCACGTGATGATATGAAGTGGATCATATCATTTGGTGATCGTGTTGGTGCATGTGTTGCATCGGCACTTGGAGATGGAGCGGAATGGAAATGCGCAAGGCAAAGGTATAACCTATAGGGCATTTCATTTCGCCGGTCATGAGGAGCTTAGAGAAGTTTATGACCGGGTTTAGGATAGATGGCCGTATTATTAAGAGGGGCAAACCGGTTTGCATATCGGTCATCTAGTGCCACTTGAGCGATCTAACTTTGGCGTGTTAGGATCGAGTGGCGTGACAAGAGCTAACCCGCCTTTGAAATGATTGTGAAAATGCTAACACACATGCACATGGTGATGTACACTTGGTGGTGTTGGCACATTTGCAAAGGCGGCGGTGATTGCAGGGTTGAGTTGGGTTTGGGAACCGCTCATCCTCCCGCCGAAGCTTGCGGGCGGATTCGCGTTTTTGAGAAAATGAGATGCATATTTTCTATTGCGCCGATGCAAGTTGGTGGTGAATACGTGCTATTCCTGGTGTTCAAGTTGGTATACTTGTTGGGTAGCATGTCGGGCAAAGGCGACGGAGAAACGATGAAGTTTCGCGAGAAACAAATGACGACGCCGCCGGACGCTACGACCGAAGCCGATCCTGACCGACGCATGCACCGGAGCGCCCCGTCGATGCGCGCCCGCAGAGAGCTTGTCATGGCCGCTTTTGGCTCGGCATCGACCGGACGCTTCCGGTGGTTGACCTGGCGGTGCACCTGACGCCGGGTTACCGTTAGCCGGGCCCGATGGCCTTGTCCGCTCGACCGACGCTGGAAGGGGAGCGATCGACGCTGACCGACTCGCCGGTGAGTCCGGGCCGGTGCGGCCCTGGCCGACGCCAAGCAGAAATGGATTTTTCCTCCCAACGGCTCTATTTGACTTGGGCCCTATATATACTTGCCTTGGTCGGCCATGGCAGGTTGTCGAGAAAGCACACTTGGGCCTTGGTGGCTTGTGTTGTGGTGCTTGAGAGCCCTCCCACTCACTCTAACTTGATAGTGTTCATCCGATTGAGTGAGTGAGCGATTCTAGTGCGATTGCTTTGAGAGATTGCATCGTGGGTACTAGGTGATCGTGTTGCAAGCCGGTGTGCTTGTTTCTTCTTGGAGGTTGCCACCTCCTAGATGGCTTGGTGGCAAGGGACTTCGTGAAGCACGCAATGGAGATTGTGCGGTGTCCAAGGAGGATTTGTGAGAGGTTCGAGCTCACCTTGCGGGATCGCAAGAGCATCACTACTAGAGCGTGTCTTTGAGTTACCTCACTTGTGAGTGTGGTGTCTTGCGGTGCCTTGTGATAGGCTCACTTGAGAGTGGTGTCTTGCGGTAAGCCTAAAGGCATTTGGCTTGGAACCGAAGAACCATCTAAGTGAAACACCAAAGGAACCACCCAAGGTGTTGGTCGACACAACGAGGAGAGTAGGGGAAGTTGGCAAGCTTCCCGATACCTCTCGGTAAAAAATCACCGGTGTCAACTTGTCTACTCTTCTTGGTGGTTTGCATTCTCCAAATCACAAGCTTTGTATTTACTTTCATATATATCGTATGCTTGTGCTTGTGGAGTAGCTCTTGCAATTGCTAGCTTGTGTAGCTTGTTAGTTGCTTTGCTTAGTTTGTGTAGCTAAGTAATTTGAGCTTTTTGGGTTAGCGCGGTGTCGCCTTTGTCCATTGTGCATCTAGTGAGCTTAGGTTGGCTTTGTGCTTTTGCTCATTAGAATTGTGTAGGAGCTCACCTTTGTTTGAAGTACTAGTGCATAGGTTTGTGTGACCTTGCAATAGAAACGGTTAGGAGCTCAAGCTAGGCTTATCACCTCATTTGCTTTGTGTAGGATCTTTTGTGAGGTGATTTAGAGTCATAGCTAGAGGGGGTGAAGTCTTGGCTAAACGAATAGTTTCAATTCCGCATTATATTTGTTTAGCCGACGCAATTAGATTTAGAAAGGACTATTCACCCCCTCTAGTCCCCATCTCGACCCTACACGTGGTATCAAAGCCGTGGTCTCTCATTTAGTGGTCTTAACCGACCCGAGAGGATGGAAACTAGAGGGTTTAGTGATGATTGCTTGAGTGACACACATATTTTTTGATGGCACACACTTTGCACGGTGGAAACACCATATGCTTGATCATTTTCGTGCCATGGGACCTAAAGTAGGGTGGGTTGTCACAAGTGGTCTCACCTTCATGATGGACCATAAGAATCTCACCAAAGCTCAAAGGCCTTTTTGAACTTGATGCAAATGCTTTGTTCTATCTAATCAAATCCTTGAGCTTTGATGTGTTTGAGAAGGTGAACACTAGGGTGTCCGCATATGTTGTGGGAGGACATCAAGCACACCTATGGCGATGCCTCAACATGGGATGATGGCAAGTTTGAGGATGAGGCGCCAAAGGAGGTGGTTCATGAGGATGTTAAGCAAGGTTGCTCCACCTCATGGTCAAGTGAAGATAATGAAAGACCTACCTCAAGTCCACTTGACAAGGTTGATGAGGATGCCACAAGTGATGCAATCAATGATGCTACTTCATGCACACTTGATGGTGAGGATGATGGCTATGAGAGTGATGATTCTACATGTTCATCTACATCACCGATTGCTCTATGTCACTTGGTGACACCAAGGTACCTTGTGGTGACATAGTTGTCGATTGTGATGATCCAAACTTTGAGCTCATATATAGCCTCATCCATGGTTTAAACAAAGAGCTTGCTAAAACAAGAAATTGAAAATTGAAAACTCTTTTGCTTAAGACAACATGTGAACAACAAGAGCATCTACTTTATGTTACTACTTGTTCACATGATGTGCTAAAATTGGCTCATGAGGAACTAAGTGTTACTCATGATAACTTGGTACAAGACCATGTTTTTCTCACTAAGATGGTTTCAAAATGAAAAATCTAAAACTAGTGAGAGCTCATCACTTGGGTCAAATGATCAATCAAATATTTGTGCTAACCCTTGTGATGTAGGCAAAAAGAATGTATCCACCTCTTGTCATGATTTACTTGATATATTATGCTCTTCACATATAGATGCTTGTTCTACTTCTATGTCTTGTGAGACTAACCTTTTGAAGGAGAACAAAAAGCTCAAAAAAGGAAGTGAAGAACTTGATAGCCAAGATTGAGAGGTGCTACAATTCAAAGGTCACCTTTGAGCAAATATTGAAGTCTCAAAGATATTATGGTGACAAGCATGGCCTTGGATTTGAGAGGAGGATGACAAAGGCCGAGAGAAAGGGCAAAGCAAAAGAAGCAAAGAAGATGGAGAGGCTTCAACAAAGGAAGCTATCTCACTCCATGTGCTATCGGTGCCATGAAGTGGGACATCTTGCTAAGGCTTGCCCAAATGAAGAAAAGCTCAAGTTGAAGAAGGAAGAAGAGAGGCTCAAGCATGTCAAGTGCCTCAAGTGCGCACATGGGGTCATCTCACCTCAAAGTGCCCAACCAAGCAATTGGTGAAGCAACTAGAAGAGCCTCAATCAAAGCAACAAATTAAGCAAGAAAACAAGCCCCAAAAATCAAGTCAAGATCCATCTTGATGATAAAGTTGATGACTTGAAGATGACAAAGAAGAAGACAAGAAGGGGTGGAAAGGCAAGAGCAAGGCATCCAACTCATATCCAAGATGCCAACATGATGAGCAAGAATCAAGTTGAGAAGAAAGATTTGGCTCACATCAAGTGCCATAGTCGTGATATATTGGGCCACCTAGCTTCGGGTTGTCCAAACAAGCTTGAGAAGAAGGCTCAAGTAAACAAGATGAAGCAAGGCAATGAGGAGCATCAAATGAGCAAGAAAGAGAAGGCTCAACAAAAGAGAAGATGCTACTCATGCCGGAAAGGGGACACATGGGTCATTCATGTCCCCTAGGTGAAAATTCTAAGCCTATTTCAATTAATGATAATATTGTGCTTAGAAAGGATGACAATGGTACCTCTTCGGTTGCTATTGCAAAACATCCCGCTACTCATACTAAAGGCTTTGCCTAAGTATGTTGCACCTAACTTGAGAGGACCCAAACAAGTTTGGGTACCATCAAAAGTGGATGAATATGTGTAGGTACCACGGCATTGGAGGCTTGATTCAATTGAGTTCACATTGTTCATCATTTTATTGAGTCAAGTATTGAAGCGTATTGCTATTCTCATCCCAATGCCAAGTCATGATGAGTGAAGTCCAAATGAGCTACAACATACAAGTGCAATAATTCTAGTTGTGGTGATTCAATTGGAACATTTGAAGGCTTGCAAATATTTGAGTTGAAGCTTGCTATTTATTGATCATGAGCTATGAAGGTATACTCCTAGTTGATCACATATATTTGGGTGCATATGAGATGTTTGAATTGGATTTATATGCATATGTTGCTTGCTATGAGTTACTTGAATGGATTAATTGCTTAGTGATCAAATTTGAGTTGGTTTGAATGGATATGATCATGAGATAATTTTTAGTATGTGATTTCAATGGATATATGTCTTGTGAGAATATTCAAACAAGTTAGCATCAAGTTTGATTCAATTTGGTGAAGTATATCTCAATTGCTCAAATCTGTCCAAAATGCAAAATCTGAGCGAGCTGTGATGATAGCCATGTTTGGTTGATCAAATCTTATTGGAATAGCTTGAAATTTGGTATTCATGCTCTATACTTATGATAGAAGTTGCTGTAAAAGTTTCATGATGAAAAGATAAGTGATACTTCGGTTTTGGAGTGGAACTTGTCAACCATGTTGCAGCTGTTTTTCAGCATGAGTAGTGTGGGAAGATGTGAAAACTGGTAGCAATCTAGAAGGACCTTGAAGCTCAAATTTTTATGGCTGCTAGATGACTTAGTGTTGCACATCTCCACCAAATTTCGTGGCATTTCACCATGTACATTGAGAGTTATGGACTATTCTTTGAGATGTACAAAATCTGCCAGAAAAGTGACAAACATTGGATTGATCAAGAGTCACTTTGATTGAAAGGTCCTCAGTTGAAATCATGATTATAAGTATTTGAGGCACCTAAGTTTGGTTTTGAATTGAGTTAGAAGCATGACAAGCAATGAGTACAAAAGCCGTTGATTTGGGGAGTGTACTTTGTACACCTTTGGTACTCAAGTTGGAGATCAAGACCAAGCTCAAGATGGAGAGACAAGTTTGATTCAAATGATTCTTGTATCTCTTCATGAAGAAAGAAAAGGACTTAAAGAAGATCTCAAGATTACTCATCATATCAAGTCCATCACTTGGATCAATCAATCAAATTCAATTCAAGTGAGTGTCATGAATAATTCTTGGTGAGATCACTTCTCCCTAGAGAGGGCGTGCGCCCATGAGTGGGATTGACAAGTTGGGATGCTTGAGGGGCCAACATGGAAGTGATGATCTAAGGATACTCAAGATGCTTAGTTGAAGCAATCAAAAGGATTGATCAAGAAGAAGCAAGCAACACCCAAAAGAGAGCAATTCATGCAAATTCAAGTGTTATTCTCTCATGCAAGCAAAGATCAAAAGAAGCAAGCCAACCACAACTTGAAGAAAGTTCGCTTGATCATTAGTGGTTCTCATTTCATATGGGTGAAGAATGGTATTCATATTGGTATATTTGGTCTTCACCAAGCTATCTAATTGGACTTCACATTGCTATTATGAGAGAAATTGGAATCACATTGACTATCCTCTACTCCAAGATAGCAAAGGTATCATTGTAATGTGCATGATCATTTCATCCCTTACTAGTATGCGGTTAGTGCATATAGTACATGCTTATTAGGGTCATGCATGACAAATAAAAGTTTTAAATTCATTGCTACCACTATTGCTTGAATGTTTATATGATCTAGTGGTTTGTATATGAATTTGTTCATGAGCTAGTGATCCCAAGTACTTGATCTATTTTGGATTGCTCACAAGTGACAAGTACAACATTGGCAAGATAACCCTTATATTTAATGAGGTGTGAAGAAGCTTGTCATTGGATCAAACCGACTTGAAAGCTATGGCAAATCATTTTGGTTCAAGTCAACAAGAAAGAAGCTCATGGAAACAATCTAGTTCAAGAATTGGTTTCAAATTGACAAATCCATTCAAGTGGCTACCATATTGCAAGATATATTATATTCCTACATGTGGTATTCTTGCTCACACTCAAGTGGTACTTAATGTATCAATGGTGGTTCCACAAGTGATCCTCAACTTTAAGTGATCAACTCAAGAGAGCTACCCTCAAGAACTCAAGTGGATTGACATATGCCTTGACATAGGGGAGGTGCCCCACCTCAAGATCAAGGTCAAAGATCCTACAAGTGACCTACATGTGGCATTTCTAGGTGTTTTTCATGCTTCCACATGTGAGAGTTACAAGTGGTGTCATTCCAACATATGATGGTGTCCATAAAAAATAAAGATTCAACAATCAACCATCTATCCCTAGTCACACCCTTTGTATCAAATGAGGCATACCTTTTATGGAAATTGATGACAAAGGGGAGAGATTGGAACAAAGATATGAATATGGGGAGAGATGAGAATATAGACATGGACCATGGACCATGAGGGAGGCAACATTGAAGAATTGAGAAGGATCAAAATTTTTGGACAAAAGAGAAGCACACAAGTTGGGGAGCAAGCTCATGAACTTGATTAATTGCATTTGATATGTGCATATTCATGTGCTTGCTTGCATTTGCATAAATTTTTAAATTTTATATGCAATGCTTGTGTGGTGTATGCTAGTCATAGAATTTGAATGATGATATGATAACTAGCTTGCATAGGTTGTAGTGTTAACCCTCCCAAAAGTTTTCATATCTTTGTATGTGTGCAAACCTTGAATTCAAATCAATTGGGCACACATATAGGGGAGTTACCACTACCAAGACTTGGCTTGATGGACCGGTTGCAAGTGTGAAGGGCAAGTCGAGGCGGCAAAGCGGTGGGACCGCGAGGCGGTGAAGCTTAGGGCAAGACTTGGCGCCGACGGACCGACGCAACGGTGAAGAGCAAGTGAGGTCAAGATCGATGGACCAATAGTGTCACGTGATGATATGAAGTGGATCATATCATTTGGTGATCGTGTTGGTGCATGTGTTGCATCGGCACTTGGAGATGGAGCGAGAATGGAAATGCGCAAGGCAAAGGTATAACCTATAGGGCATTTCATTTTTCGCCGGTCATGAGGAGCTTAGAGAAGTTTATGACCGGGTTTAGGATAGATGGCCGCATTATTAAGAGGGGCAAACCGGTTTGCATATCGGTCATCTAGTGCCACTTGAGCGATCTAACTTTTGCGATGTGTTAGGATCGAGTGGCGTGACAAGAGCTAACCCGCCTTTGAAATGATTGTGAAAATGCTAACACACATGCACATGGTGATGTACACTTGGTGGTGTTGGCACATTTGCAAAGGCGGCGGTGATTGCGGGGTTGAGTTGGGTTTGGGAACCGCCATCCTCCCGCCGAGCTTATGAGGCGGATTCGGCGTTTTTGAGAAAATGAGATGCATATTTTCTATTGCGCCGATGCAAGTTGGTGGTGAATACGCGCTATTCCCGGTGTTCAAGTTGGTATACTTGTTGGGTAGCATGTCGAAGCAAAGGCGACGGAGAAACGATGAAGTTTTCGCAGAAACAAATGACCGGACGCTACCGCCGGGATCGGACGCGACCGGAAGCTGATCCTGACCGACGCATGCACCGGAAGGCCCCGCCGCGGCGCGCGCGCAGAGCTTGTCATGGCCGCTTTTGGCCGGAAGCATCGACCGGACGCTTCCGTGTGGTTGACCGGAAGCGTGCACCGGACGCCGGTTACCGTTAGCTGTGGCCCGATGGCCTTGTCCGCTCTGACCGGACGCCTTTCGGAAGGGGAGCGATCGGACGCTGGACCGACTCGGCCGGTGAGTCCGGGCCGGCGGCCCGGCCGACGCCAGAAAATGGATTTTTCCTCCCAACGGCTCTATTTGACTTGGGCCCTATATATACTTGCCTTGGTCGGCCATGGCAGGTTGCCGAGCACACTTGGGCCTTGGTGGCTTGTGTTGTGGTGCTTGAGAGCCCTCCCACTCACTCTAACTTGATAGTGTTCATCCGATTGAGTGAGTGAGCGATTCTAGTGCGATTGCTTTGAGAGATTGCATCGTGTGGTACTAGGTGATCGTGTTGCAAGCCGGTGTGCTTGTTTCTTCTTGGAGGTTGCCACCTCCTAGATGGCTTGGTGGCAAGGGACTTCGTGAAGCACGCAACGGAGATTGTGCGGTGTCCGGGCGAGGATTTGTGAGAGGTTCGAGCTCACCTTGCGGGATCGCGAAGAGCATCACTACTAGAGCGTGTCTTTGAGTTACCTCACTTGTGAGTGTGGTGTCTTGCGGTGCCTTGTGATAGGCTCACTTGAGAGTGGTGTCTTGGCGGTAAGCCTAAAGGCATTTGGCTTGGAACCGAAGAACCATCTAAGTGAAACACCAAAGGAACCACCCAAGGTGTTGGTCGACACAACGAGGAGTAGGGGGAAGTTGGCAAGCTTCCCGATACCTCGTAAAAAATCACCGGTGTCAACTTGTCTACTCTTCTTGGTGGTTTGCATTCTCCAAATCACAAGCTTTGTATTTACTTTCATATATATCGTATGCTTGTGCTTGTGGAGTAGCTCTTGCAATTGCTAGCTTGTGTAGCTTGTTAGTTGCTTTGCTTAGTTTGTGTAGCTAAGTAATTTGAGCTTTTTGGGTTAGGCGGCGTGTGTCGCCTTGTCCATTGTGCATCTAGTGAGCTTAGGTTGGCTTTGTGCTTTTGCTCATTAGAATTGTGTAGGAGCTCACCTTTGTTTGAAGTACTAGTGCATAGGTTTGTGTGACCTTGCAATAGAAACGGTTAGGAGCTCAAGCTAGGCTTATCACCTCATTTGCTTTGTGTAGGATCTTTTGTGAGGTGATTTAGAGTCATAGCTAGAGGGGTGAAGTCTTGGCTAAACGAATAGTTTCAATTCCGCATTATATTTGTTTAGCCGACGCAATTAGATTTAGAAAGGACTATTCACCCCCCCTCTAGTCCCCATCTCGACCCTACAGGGAGTGTGCCAGCATAGGAGGAGGAAGGGAGTTGGGGGCGGAATCACAGAGGAGAGAGGGGCGGACGGGAGAGAGGGAGGGTCGGGAGTTGAGAGAGGTGAGTTAGAGACGAGAGATGATAGATAGACCTAGGGTTTTGTTGGTATATATACCAAAGAACTTGTTCTCGGGCCGACTGGGCTTTTCAAAATGTAATTGGGCTAGTATGATCTATATATCTCGACTTCATTTTTAGCGGGCGTTAATTATAAAACCACCACGGAAAATATATTTACCATGGCGGTTTTAAACCGCTATGGTTAATTAAAAACCGCCACGTTAAATCAATCCGTTTACCGGGCGTTTTTCTAAATGCCCGACACGGAAAAATCTTTTTCCAAATCACTACTACATAACGATTTTGTCCGTGGTGGGCATTTTATCCGCCACGACGCAGGGTCACGGAAAATGAAAAATTTTCCACGGCGGACAAAATGCCCGCCACGGTTAATGAATAAAAAAATAAAAAAAAAAATCCAATCAAAACCCTAACGGGCCCGGATTCGGCCGCGGGGCTGTTAGGGTTTCGTCCGCTTCGATCCGCGACGCCGACGCCGGAGGGAGCCGCCGCCGCCGGCGTGAGCCTCGGCCGATGCGGATCCGGCGGATCCGTGGTGCCGGCGGATCCCGCCGCCGCGCGCTGCCCGCTTTCGAGCCGGAGCCGCGGGCTCGGAGGGGCGCCGCCCGGAAATCTGCGGATCCGCGGGCTGCCGCCCGCCCGGCCGCGGATCCGCGCGCTCCCGCCGCGGCGCCGGATCCGCCGCCAGCGAGGCCACCGCCCCGCCTCGGCGCCCGTCGTGTCTCGAAAGCTCGGGAAGGCCGCCGGGGCGACCTCGAGGGGCGCTGCCTTGACGAAGCGCCAGGGGAGGGCCGCCGCCGGGGGTCGCGGCCGATCCGGGAGAGAGGAGGACCCGCCGCACGCGGATCCGCTTCCGCGGGTCGCTCCGAGATCCCGACGCGCCGGCGCCGCCGAGCCTCCGAGATCCGCAAATCCGGGCGACGAAGGCGAAGCGCCACCGTGCTCCATCCTTGCGCCGGGAGAGGAAGAGCGCCAGGGGAGATGAGGAAGAGGAACGGCCGACGGGGGAGCTGGGGAGGGAGAGTCGTCGGTGGAAGAGAAGTGGGAGGCGTTGGGACGGAGAGGGAGAGTCGGCCGAGAGAGAGAGAGAGGAGGGTAGGTGAGGGAGTGAAGTCCCGGCATATATACTTAGGGATGGTAGTGGGCTGGTATTGGGATCGCTTTGGGCCTAATTTTCCGTGGCGGGGCAATTACAAAAATCGCCATGGTTAATCGACAACTGGCGGTTTTTCCCCCGCCGGAGTGCTGTTAAAGCCCTTATTTTCCGTGGCGGTTATTCAAAATGCCCGCCACGGAAAATAAAAAAACTAAACACCCCGCAAAATCAATTTTGTAGTAGTGAATGCCTCGTAAAAAACCAATTCTCGTAGTAGTGGAGAGAGAGAGAGAGAGAGAGGGGTGCCCCTAGGTGCAAATTTGTCTAATTGTATTTTGGCAATAGATTTCATAGGTGGTTTTATGGTTGTTTAACTGTATTTTTTAAGGTACAGGTGTAAGAGCATCTTTATAGAGACACACTACAGAAGTTTCAATAAGAGTATTAATTTTAGTTAAAAAAAACTAGTCACATAGTTTGCATGTATTTTGTGATACGAATGTTTTCAATATTAATTAGTCCGTGAATATACACTAATTGGTACAGTAACACAACTACAAATGTCAGATTAATTAGAGTTAATAAATTCATCCCGCAATTTATAGATGGATTATGTATTTGTTTTGTTTAGTATTCGAATACCCCATGCAACACCCCATGTGACATCCGACGTGACACTGAAAAACTTTACGGAGTCCCCACAAATAAGGAAAGTGAACCCCAAAGTAGTAGGGCTGGAGTAAGTTCACTTTATGGTGTTAGATGGGTTATCATGACCACAAAATATCTACTGGTATTTCATTTCAGAATCTTGTAAAGGGAGAATTTATGTCTATAAAGTAGAAGGTGTCACTAGCAATAATAACCGTAAACTAAAACATTTCTTCTTGATGCCTACAATAGTTTATTGGTCCAAGTGACCTCCCTTTGTTGCTGGACACCTAACATAGGGAAATTGCTAATGGACACTATGGTTGTTTTCAAATTTGGTGGTGGACTAGTGCCTATTAAGATATTTATCTTTGAATTTCAAGGAGAGAGAAGCATATTGAAATGTCCTTTTCGCCCCTACCTCTTTCTTCTTGCCCTCTCCCATTCTTCTTGTCGGTCTTTTGTCCTTCTCATCCCTGTGTGCCTCGCCAGTCCTTCTCTCTTTTCTACCGGCCTACGCAACAACCTTGTCCCTACCACGCTTAAGGGACACGAGATCTCCCGCCGAGGACTCCCTACCTTCTCTCAAATGTGTACAAGCAAAGGAGGCGGTGGCTAGCCAGGCGGGTCTGAGCCCTCGCCTCCTACATGATTGCCGATGGTGGCAACCATCAACACTGCTTGCACCCGTTTTTCTACTTGCCTTGAGTACTGGAAACAACCTGGGCAAGGCCGGTGTGCTCACGCTAGCCCAATTCAGGGGCTGCGTAAGCAGTGCAGTGGTAGCCAGCCCGGGCGAGGCTCGTGCTTGCTTGCTCACTGCGGTTGGTGGCGGCTCTCACCCGCATGCTTGAAGGGAAGAATTGAAGAGGCAAAGAAGAAAGGGGTAGGGGTGAAAAGTCACCCCTCGGCGTTCGGTATCACCGAACCGATCGGTTCGGGTTCCTCGGTACCCAAAGCTTCGGTTTTACGAAAAACATGGTAGCGATCGGTTCCTCAAAAACATGGTAGCGATCGGTTCCTCAAAAAGTCGGTAATCCGCGCAATTTTGGTATCGGGTTCTTTCGGGTTCGGGTTCGGTATTTACCGTAAGAACCGAACCAACAAAACAAAGGAGAATTGGTTGGGTCGTGCTTGAGGATGGGAGAGACGGCGTGGCGGCGAGGACAGGGCGGTGGCGCACGACACGAGGGGGTGGACGGGTGGCAAGGGCAGGCGGCGCACGCGACGCAAGGGCAGGCTGGCATTGCACGGCGGCGCGAGGGGCGGAGGTGGAGCGAGCGTGGCGTGTGGGGATGGCCCGACCTAGATGGGGATGGGGACAGGCGCCACCGTGTTGGGGGACGAAGAGGACGGGGCGGTGCCGTGGCGGTTGACGACACCGCTTGCGGAGAGTCGAGAGTGAGCGAAGGAGCGAGACTGGACTGAGCTAGTGTTTCCCTTTGGTGGGACTGGGAGTTGGGATGTTGTTTGTTGGGCCGGCTTTGTCAATTACGAGTTGGGCGCGAGTTGCATCCAAAATTCGGCACTATTCGCTCTTTCGGTTTACCGAGGTACGAAACCGAAAGTACCTTGGTTCTTTCGGTTCTCAAGAACTAGGAACCGAATTTCTCGGTTTGGTTCTCAGTATTTTTGGTTTTATTCGGTTTTTTAGTTTTTCATGCCCAGAGAGAGTGAAAAGGACAATGCACCACAGTTCTCTCTCTTCAAAAACAGAAATGAATATTTTAATGGGTGTGGCGTCCTCTAGCACATTTGTCAAAAGTCAAAGTGTCCTCTAGCCAATTTCACTATGTTTGGTGTCTAGTGGCAAACGGAGGTCACTTTTAGTGTCTTGCAACAAATTTTGGCTAGTTTATAATAGAATATTTAAAAAGTAAGATGGATGCAAGGTGAAGGTGACGTTTTTTTTTGGTTGCAAATACACACGAGGTATTATTATAGGTCCATATATATTTGGTAAATAAATGTCAAATATCAACAATCCAATTAATGCTTGACCTTATTTTTCACCATGCAACTCTAAATGCAAAAAATTTTGAACATTGAACTATTAATCACTAAACGAATATATATACAGTACAACAAGATTTGAATTGTGTAGCTACAAGAATAACATAAACTATATAGTCTCATGCGTTGTGTAGCTCAGTTATAGTGTTTGAGGGAGCATGAATTAGGTGTTTTCAAAACGTGGTTTATTAGCATTTTGTACAAATGAAAAAGACAAATTTGGAAATCTAACCCGTTATTCGCACGCCTCTCACGATATAACCATCAATTCGCATGCTTTTGAAATATGAACCGTGTCCTACAATTGTTTTAAAATTTAGTCTCCGACACCTTAGGGCCCACTTTTAGTCAGTTGTATTCTCGTATTGCCTAAAATGCACCTATACCTTTTCAATCTCCATGTGACTGACATGTGGGTCCTACCTGTCATATTCTTCCTTCCTTTCTTCCTACATGCTGCAGCGGGTGGGGCACGGCTTGGGAGCAGGTGGTGAGAGACATGAGCAGCCACGGGCCATGGCTGCGGGGGTCAGGTAGGTAGCAGGCTGAGCTCGCGCGAACGTGAGCGTCTACAGCGGGCAGCCGGGCTAGCAGGCAGGAAGTAATCCGGTGATGCTGGAGAGGGAGACGCAGCACGGAGAGGTGTGGTGTGTGGAACCGCGCGTTGGATGCTCGTCGGAGGGCATGGCCAGCCGCCAGCATGGGTAGACGCAGTGCGAGGCCAAATTTCAAAACAATTCGCAGGACATTATATTTTCAAAGGCTTACGAATTACGGATCATATCATTGTAAGAGGCGCACGAATAACGGGTTATATTTCTAAAATTTCTCAATGAAAATGCTGGTTTATTTTCTATAAATCCCGAACTCTTTCATGTAAACTTTGATGCACTTGCTATAGCGTAAATTTATCGGTGAACTAAATCAGAACGTCGCACACTCGCTTACAGATCTGATCTGTACGTTCAAGATCGATTAGCATGTGTTTTGGAGGTCCAGATCCGGTCAATGTAAGAGCGGCCAACCAATAATAAATTGATACACCACCGAAATGCCGTCAGTCGCTCGCAAAGGGAACGAGGAAGATGCTAGATGCCAGGATGTGTAACTACTCACCTTTGCAGTTAACTGCTTGCTACTGTCGTCGTAGTCTTCCAGGATGTCGGAGATGTCCAAGGCTGCGTTCTTCAGGCGTTTGAGCCACAACTGCACCAGCTTCTCCTTGATGGACCGCCTCTCGGCGTCATGGAGCGCTGCCGAGATGGACTCCAGTATCCCCTCCATGTCCTCCAGGTCGTCGTCAAAATTCCACAGCAAGTTGGCCTTGTCCGCGATGGCGGAGGCCAGCTTATCTTGCGCAATGCCCACGATCGCGGAAGTGAGCAGCCCAGCTAAGACTTCCGCCATGGCGCTGCGCTATGCTCGCGGTGTGTAGAATGGTTTGTCTCTGCGTGTGTTGAGAGAAGCTGTGAATGAAGTCGGAATACATGTGTTATGTGTATATGTAGAATACAAACGGGAGATCCACCGGCCAGTTTACTGACTCCATCGACTTGCTAGTCCCATAGAAAATAGGCAGCTAGCGCATCAATCCATGTGCCTCCATGTGTGCCTCACGAGGTGTATAGTGGATGCGCGCATCCATCTGCCTCTTCTCTGCAGTTGACTTTCTGCAGCCTTGGATGCCTTGCTTCCGATGCTGAACCGTATTAACTTCTGATTTTCTTTCTATATCTAATGGGAAAGGGGACAAGGAAGCTTTATGGTGGATCATGGGGGCGGTGTGCTGGACTTTGTGGAAAACTAGAAATGAGCTTGTCTTCTCTAATATTGTTATCAAATCACCAAAACAGGTAGCATTAATTAGTAACGAAATGGTTTTACAAGACACTACTAAATCTTTTCCGTGGCGGGCATTGAGTTTGCCCGCCACGGTTAATATTCCGATTAACCGTGGCGTGCATTTTTTTTATTTACCGTATCAGGGCACAATTGCGGCGTCACGTAAAATCGATTTACCGTGACCAACAACTTAAAAACACCCGCCACAGTTAATACATATTTTCCGTGGCGGGCATTTTAACGTGGCCACCACGATAAATCGATTAACCATGGCGGGCACAATAAAAAGCCTACCACTGAAAAAGGCCAAAGCCCAAACGGCCCAGTTTCGGCCTACTAGCCACACCTAGTATATATACCGTGCACACTTGAAACCCTAGGTCAGTCTAATCCCTCCTCTTTTGGCCGCTCATTCTCCCTCCTCTCGCACACCTCCGCACGCCACGCCCTCCTCTTCCTTCTCATCCACTCTTTCTCACATGGACTCCTGGCCTCCGCATCCTGCACACCGGCTCCCTCCTGTCCACTCCTCTATTCCAAAGCCCTCGGCGGCGCTGGCGTTGCGAAGCCCATGATGTCGCGCGGTGCCCCAAAGCCCCCGACGACGCATGAGCTGGTCCTCTCCATCATCCCAGTGGCGTCGTGGCATATCTGGTCAGACCCATCGCTGTCGTCTCCCTCTCACTTCCTCTCTCATCCCTCTCTACAGAGATATGGCGAGGAGGTGCCGGTATCGGCAGATCCGGCGAGGAGAAGGTCCATGGCGGCGGATCGGGAGGTCCCGATGCGGCCATGGATCGTCCATGGCGGCGGCGGCCCGGAACCCTAGGCATGCGGAACCGGCCCCGACGCACGCGGATCCGGCGAGGAGAAGGTCCATGTCGGCAAATCAGAGGTCCTGATGCGGCCATGGATCGAGCCATGGCGGCGACGGCCCGGAACCCTAGGCATGCAGATCCGGCCCCGACACGTGCGGATCCGGCGGTGGAGGGTGGGGAGCTGCGATGGATCGACGCTACAGCGGCAGATCGACTGGCGACGGCGTGATCCAGATCTGGTGGAGGCGGGCTACCGGGCTCTATGGTTTTTTTTATTTCCTAAATTATTTTCCGTGGGCGCTTAATGTGCCAGCCACGGTTAATCGACAACCGTGGCGAGCAGCGTAGACCAGCCGCGGTTAATCCATAGATTAACCGTGACCTTGCATGGGTGATGGGCTATAATGCCCGCCACGCAAAATCAATATAGCCTGTCACACAAAATCATTTCGTTAGCAGTGTAGATGATGGCTGGAAAGACCGGAACTAAGAAGAGGACTAGAAAGACTGGTGCGCTAGTGATATGTCTTTGACCTGTGATCAGCTAGAGTGTAGCTGTTTTTGGTGACGAAAGAAGCTTCCAAAGTCATGTTGCATCTGGTTTTAAGGGGGGTCTTTAGCAATCTCGGGAAGAGCTAATCTCAGGGTTTGGTTGAGGAGTCCAACCATGTTTACGGCATTTATTTCCGATTTGTTTCTGACGTAAGCTGGTATCCTCAACAGCATACAGTTACCGTGTTAAGCTCTCAATATAATTAAGCTGGGCATTTTACCTTTGGTCTAAAAAAGTGAGCATGCACTGCACTCTCAGTTTTATATGGGGTTTTGGCCAAGTTTCCACTCAGAACAGAAGACTGGATGAGCACTTGTCTTTTTTCTTTCCTCGTCTAATAAAAACCGTGGCAAAACAAAGTTAAAAATAATTTACCTAATAGAGAAGTACTGCAGCTGCAGTGAACTAAGTATATGAAACTAAAGTTGACGCCGTTCACCCACTCATTCATCATCGCTTCTACGAATCTGCTTTGTGACACAACTTGACTGAACAAGACTTGATATACAATGAATGGAACTAAGCAAAACAGCTTGACTTACATAACCTACCCAACACAAAAACAAATGAGGCATCGGATTCAAGGCACCAGCGAAGGGTGAGCAGACAAGCAGCACATGGATCCAGCGCAGACACATGGATGCTACCAAGGAGGCTAAGCTAGCCGACGACTCAGACATATATGATAAGTACAAGGAACACACCATCTTTACAAAGATAAAATACGACAAACTAGTGTATAGAGTCCATCATCGAAATTAGTTACGGTAGATTCAGCATCGAAAGACACAAGATAATTCAAAATCGAAATCAAGACTGAGAAGACAACGAGCACATGCATGGAGGATCCAGCGGATAAAAAAGAATCCCTCGGGTTGCAAATCATCTCCAGTCTGACGCTGCTACTCACGCAGGCTGCCGCTCATGGACGCGAGCGAGGAGATGCTGACATCATGTCGCTGACATATCAGCCTGCCAGCCATAGGAGGCATCTACGGGGTCGGTCAAATGGATCTGGTGCACTGCATGCAAGTCCATAGGAGGAAGCATATCATACAACGAAGCCGTCGCGGACCCGTATTAGGAGTTGGGCATCCTCGTTACCAGCTGATGCCAGTTGCAACTCTTGGCGCTGCCGCTGCCTAACATACACTGGGAGCGCAATTGTGAGTGCGGGGGCTGTCACATGCAGATTGTTAGAAGGGATGGTGGATGAATGAGTGAATAGTGTCAGCTTTAGTCTCATATGTATGATATATCTGACACAGCTGTTCTTCTAAGAATGATTGTCTTTCAACTTTCATTTAGTCACATAAATGTATGGCCACATTCTGGAGCAGTTTCTTTTAGTGATAAAGCTGCATGATGCCTGAATATTATGTATGCAGCCATACGGCGAACCAAGCTTTTGCTTACTACGGTCTTGGGGTGGTTGTACGCAGCCACACTGCAGACGATACACCTTCGCAAGAACTTTTGTTGAAGACATGGGCGCCCCTATTTTTTTTCTGCCTTACAAGTTGTTACTTTTTTCATATGTCACTGATTACTCTGCTTTCCGTTATTGTGCTATTAGCTCTGCTGCAGCCAGGAGGTGGGCAAAAAATGCAAAATGACAATACTCTGCTGCTTCTCTTGCGGTAATTGCATTTTAATTCAGAGAAAAAATAAGTCTATTTGATTAGAGAAGTGCTTGGGATAAATACCAATACTCATATAGTCATGTACTGTCCTTTAAAAAGGGTTGGACAATCACTACTACATACGCCTTCTATAGGGGCAGTTCATAAGTGACAGTAGAGGCGGAACCAGGGGCGGCTGGTGATGCAACCGCCCCTACTATATGAGCCGCTCCTATAGAAGGCTCCAAAAAAAAAAAAAACGCATTTTAAAAAATCAAAAAATAAAATCGCAAAAACACTTTTTTTATTCGAGGGAGGACCCCATAAGCCGACGCCCCAATATGGGCTGACTATTACATTCTAACACATATCAGGTCTACAAAGCCAGTCGACGCCGTTGATCCCATTGATCTTGCATGTCACTAAAGGAGGCCTACAAAGTGTGGGGCCTTGCCCTTGCGTGCCAAGGTACTAGGCCACTAGTCACCAACGTTTCATAATACGAACTAATAGTGAAAAACATTTTTACCACCGTTTCTATCATGAACGAACCAATGGGGATTTACTATCACAAATCATTTTTGATGAACTGCTGTAGAATGGAAATACGCTGTTCTGAAAATACTTTCTGTAGCAGTGGATAACAATTTGGACAAGTTCCCGTCCTAAACATCTGAGAGGTGTCTGGATAAAATAATATTTACATTACACAAATACTGTGTAGTGTATGTAAAAAAGCAAAAAAACAACATAGAAGAATGTTCCGAATTAACTCGAGCGGATTGCGACTGTAGCCTTTAGTAATTAGTTGTCATACAACTGCAGAGATGAAAAAGATGTGTACTGATTAGCTATAGTTTATACTCATTGAAATGAAGACAATAATAATATAACAGAATATTTGTATTATATACAGAAAATATGGTACTAGTCAATATTCTTTTTTGCTTTTGGCAAACACGCAAAGAGTTCTTAGAAGACTAGTCTGTTGTCACTTTGTCAGCATTGGAAGAAAGCGCTAGATTGCCTGATATTTGTTGAGGCCTAGCTACTTGTTAGCTAGCTAATGTGACAGAGGTCAGCCAATAATTTCACCCTCTTTATTATTACCCCCCAAAAAAAAAAAAAAAAACTAGAATACCGAGAGATTGGTTCAACAAACAGACATAAGTATATATATATATATATCTAATAAAAGTAGTTGATTAAAACAATTGACCGCAGAAACATAAACAGGATCAGGAAGTACGTAATTTATATAAGGAAAGCTTGAATAGTGCTGAATCTAGATAATTGGAATTTAGTCGTGCACTTACTTCTTCTGTCCTTAATGTGTGCAAGCTTGGCCTTGTTCTCTTCTGACTCACACCACTGTTGTAGCTCCTGGTTATTATTAATATTTAGCTTCTGGAGGTTGGTTAGCTGCTGTATACATTGAGGGAAAGACTTGATGCTGGTACATTCATGGATGCGGAGTTCTTCAAGAGAGGATAAGTCGCTCAGCCATTCTGGCAGTGCCGATATGCTGTCACAACCAGTCAAGTGCAGACTTTGAAGGGAAGAGAGTTGCTGTACGCCCTCTGGCAAGCTTGTAAGTTTTTTACAAATCCAGAAATTCAACTTCCGGAGGGCAGGGAAGTGGTGAAACAGCCTGAAACTCTGGCGCTGGCTTTCCCCAGATGATTAGGCAGGTGGTTGGAGTAGAGTTGCAGAGATAATGTTGGCTGGTTTCTACCTCCTCTAGTGACGATATAACTTGGTCGCTGCTACTTATTGTGAGCGAATCACATTTTGGTGGGCATGGTTTCAACCTCAACCTTGGACAATTAGATATGTGCAAATACTCAAGCACAGGGAACAAGAACTCCTCCACGTCATCCTCACCAGGGTACACTGTATTCCACTCCTCCAAACCATCCATAGCAATTACGAAGACTTCTTTCAACAGGGGAAATGCTCCTTTGCCACCACATACACTACTATCAATTTTTGTAATGCTAGGTAAATAATGGAGCTTCAGGCTTTGTAGGCATGGTAACTGTCCAAGTGGTGGTAGGTTGCTACATTTAGGAAGACTGTACAGTTCAATGAAAGCAAGGTTAGGGGAGATGATGATGAGAAACGGCCATGAGCCAGCTAGGAAAGCTCGGACTGCTATAACCTCTAAGACAGAAGGACACGAGACTCATCGGTGGCACTAGTTCACCCAACAAATCCTTGTCCTCTACAGGTCGATCAGCATTGTCATTTGTCCAAGACAGTGTCAAGACCACAAGATTCTGTTTGGCTGACAGTTGAACTTGTCGAGCTTCTTCCAGAAATCTGACGGTTTCAAGGGAAACAATATTTAACTCACCAATGTCGTTTTCACCCTCGAGCAGATGCAGATTGCTCCGACCACTAATGTCATCAGCACGAACCATAAAGAGCGGTAATGTTCGTGAATAATGCAACAGAGAGCTGGCCTGGTCCATCACTTCCTGTGAGCATCCATTCAGGATTAAAGACTTCAGCCCAGTTGCACCAACTATACTCTCCGGGAGGGACTTGAGTGCTGAGCAGTCACTGACATCCAACGTATGCAACCTTTTGAGGTCTCCAATACTTTCTGGTAGATACTTAAGTGATTCACTATTCCATAGGTTCAGATACTCCAGATTGGTAAGGGTACCGATGAAATCAAAATAACCATCACTGTTTAAGTTTCCATTATGTAAATGCAGAGACTTGAGATTGAGAGACTTGAGATTGGTGAGATTTCTCATAGCATCAGGTAGAGCATCCTTCTCCAAATTCATCTCCCAGTGGAAGTATGACATATTCAGATACTCTAATGTGGTGAGGCCACACAGAGCTCCTGGTAACCCTTTCTCAATACACGACCCTTCCAAATCCAGATGCAACAAATTACCGAGCCTCTTAAATGACTCTGGAAGTTCCCTGATGCTGCGACAATGTGACATGTTTAAATACTGTAGATCAACCAGGTAGCCTATGGCTTCGGGTAGCCGTACAATATCATGGCAACCTTTTAAGTTCAAATATTGGAGTTGTGTGAGGCCACAGAAAGATTCAGGTAATGCTTTTAGGGGAAAGCATTTAGATAAATTAAGATGCTGCAAGTTTATGAGATCACCAAGTGAGTCTGGCAGTTCCTTTATCTGAGCACATTCTGACATGTCAAGATGGATCATACATTTTAATCCACCAAATGATTCGGGCAGTTTTGATATGCCATAGCAACCAGATAAACGCAGATATTTCAAACTGCTCAGCTTGCCAATTGATTCTGGTAATGCAGAAATGCAAGAAGATTCATTCAAGTTTAGGTACTGCAGTTTTGTTAGATCAGTGATATACTCAGGGACAACTTCATTCTGCATTCTTGGAGCATGGAGATACTTCATCTGCTTTAGTTTACCGATAGAGGCTGGCAACTGTATACTAGAACATCCACTGAAATCCAGAATACGCAAAAACACTTTGCGAATGAAAATGCTCCACTAGCGAGATGTAGCTTATTGCAATCCGAAAAATGAAGTGCTCTGACCTTGGAGGGCAAAATACATGATAATTTTGTTGCTTGTGCCTGGTCATACTTTGTAACCAATGCATAGCGACAATGTTTCTTGCCATTTTTATTATTTCTCTTCGATGCAACATCTGAAGCAATTAACTCATCATCCATGATTAATGTTGCTAGGTCGTGCACCAAGTCGTGCATGGTGTATCGCGCCTCATGCTCTCCAAAGTCCTGAAACTATAAGTTGAATATATTAGTGACAACCTAGGAAAATTATATCATAAGCATTTCCAAAACAATAGTCCATTAATTAAGAACTACCAACATAAATTACCCATCTCTGCCGTTTTGGCTAATACGTAAAGTGACCCTTAGTAATTTTACATCTAAATTACCAGCATCTACCATTACCAGAGATAATTCAGAATGACCCACTAACTTGTCGTTGTCATTGTCCAAAATATTACAAAAATAACCCCTAACTTCATATCTAAATTTCATCGCAAAAAAAAACTTTATATATATCTAAATTACCCACCTCAGAATAATATAAATTAATGCCTACATTTGCATTCAAATTAACTATGTGTGCCATTATGAAAGAAAATATAAAGCAACACATTTTTTTATCTGTATCCAACTTATCCACCTCATCCATCCTAAATAATATACAAAAATACCCCTCAAATCACGAAACATAGTTTATTATCTATAAAGTACAGTGTATATACTTTTAAATTACAAACTTCTAATGTTGTTAAGTTAAAGGTAAGCATAATGCTATGTACCACAGTGTAGACCAAGTAGACATGCATATATTGGGATGAATATTGCTCAAACCTGAATTTTACAAAACAATATATATAATTATGTGGTATAAAAAAAACTCAACAAGTCGAGTGCAACGGTGAAAGCTAAAAGACTATTTACCAGTATTATCTTAAATGCTAAATGGTAAATATTTGGTCACCCTTTGTTTAGCATTTACGCCGTTTAAATGGCGTTTGAGCGAGTTAAGCGGCCTAAACAAGTAACACTAAAATATACATATACATATGCATATTTATGCATGTGATGAAAATTAAATATGCTAGAAACTGTACATATTGACACATGTAAAAAATAAGTATTCAACTAAATAATATTTTTATAAAAATCTGAATCCCACAACATTTCATGAATTGGGAATGTTAGTCGTAGTCCTCCAAATTAACTAAATTATAGATTAAAACGATGTTTATCTCATTTAATCATGTTTAAGCCGATTCAGTTTAGACCATTTAGGCGGGTAACCAGTTCCTAACATAAGGGTATGTTAAGCCTCGGGATCAGCGGTTCGTGACCAAGAGAACCCCCCCCCACGACATGTTAGGGGCTACACCCAATAGGCTAAGTAATCGGACCGAGCCTGAGTACGCCCACACGCCTCTACCAAGGGCTTAGGCTCCGTTCGACAAGAGCCTAGGCCCAATCCTTGGCTGCCTCCCAGGTGCTTCCCCTCGGGCTCGGTGGCGCTCCCCCGACGAGTCACACACGGGGCAAGATACAAGAGGACAAGCTCCTCCTCGGCCTCCAGGGGCTTGGGGGCTTTAGGGCCCACATGTCGGCCCCTCGAGCCAGCCTCCCTCTCCTCCAAGGGAGACTCTAGAAGGCGCAACTAGGGAGGCGGTCCAAGCCGATAGGGCTTGATGCGCGGGAAAGGCGGACAAAGCAGCGGGCGGCGCCCAAAGATTCTTTGCCTCCATGACATCTCCATGGTCCACATAGCACCGCTGCAAGACCCTCCTGGACTCCAGCGCATGTAGACCATACACTCATTGCCCCCGAACTACCATGTACCCAACCTACCTCAGAGTATAAGGGGAGGTCAGAACCCAAAGGGGAGAGGGCAATCATTCCACCCGATAATCATTCTTCATTCCATTCGCACCTGCTCAGCATCGAGAGCAAGGCAACCCAGAGAGGGGCATCGAGAGTTTTCCACTGCTCCCGTCATCTTCCTCTTCTACGGCGGGGGAGACTCCATTGGTAGTGAGGCAAAGTTAGGATTAGCACCGAGCTAACCCCTACCAAATCTCTCTCTCTAGATTTTGGGTGCTCTTGAGTATAAGGATCATCAACTGTTGGACGTAGGGCATCATCTGCCTGAACTAGGATAAACCGTTGCGTCCCCTCTGTGATTCATGTGTTCTTGAGTCCACCCAAGCCACCAAAGACATGTACTCTAACACCGTTTCGAACAACAATGCTTGCTAAGGTTCTAACCCCATGACGGCTAGCGGCGTGAGGTAGCGGGGTAGCCTCAAGTCGCGATTCACGCTCTCACGATTGCCAAGCCACCTGCCTTGTTCTTTGGAGCGGCGTCATAGCCCTAGTCGGTGATGCTGGCTTCCCTAGTAAGCTCTTCATCACGGCCCGGGTGTCTTTGCTCGGGGCGGGTCCTCAGCTTTGGTAGCCTGGCCTAGATTGTTGATTGCTATGGCAAGCTTCGCCTCGCTTTCGAATGGGCTATCTTGGGCGGAGGCGGGGCTCCTGGCGCCACTCGCTCCACTAGAACTCTTGGGGGGCATATCTTGTGGTCCTGGCCCGATGATCCGATGCGGCCTGGGTCCTAGCCCTGCCATGTTGGAGCACCACTAGATGTTCTACATAATGGCCAACATTCACTACCGGTCGCACCGATGAGGTGCTCATGCCGCCTAACCACTTCTAGTACCACCTTTAGGGGCGTGCCTTTCCGGATGATCTAGAACATGTTGGTGTCCTTCTAGATGGCCAACATTCACTACCCGTCGCACCACGAGGCACCATTCTCTTTGACACGGCATGGACCTTGCTTCACATGCTCCTCGAGATCCTCTTGGGTGATGGTTCAGAGTACAACTTCGATGACATGACTGCTATGCCCTGCCTTGTATGTGCAACAACATCAATAGCGAGGTTCCCCTCAAGGAGGTGTCTCAGCTCATGCCGCAGGACCTGAGTCCCTGTAGCCACGCAAACTACCTTCAGGAGAAGGTAGAATGCTTGCGAGCTTGGTAGGTCATGCCGCTGAGGTAGTGCTTGAGCACCACACGTAGGACTTTGTGCAATAGCAAGCCGCGCAGCCTTGTGACAGCGATGATGATGCTAACACGAGGGCTCCCACCACCTTGCGCTTCCCCATGTGGAATACAACATGGTGGCCGCCGCTTGCCATCACGGAGGACAACTTCGACACACGACTCAAAAGACTATTGGCTGGCTACCGCGAAGTCAAGTGGCTCCTCTTTGTCACCCTCGAATAGCAGGCTGAGAGCTTGGCCTCCCGACCGAGAGCTTAGCCAACAACCATCGACAATGGGACCACTTCGATGTACACGCCCCACCATTGGGAGGAAGCGACAATGACTCTTCAAGCATCACTCTGATAGACCACGGGCTAGGAGTGCAAAATCCCGGCAAGAAGAAGGCGCGAGCTTTCTCCTTGTCGCTCCCCAGCGCATAACTAGATCGGAGATGACCGCAATGTGCACGACACCATTGAGAATCAGACACCACACTCGGGGGCGAGCCCAGAACCACTTTGGCCACTTAGCATTCCAAGCTAGGATCCGGGTGGGCCCCCTACCCCATGCGTTCCTGGCCGCTAACGCACATCTCCAAGTATGACAGTGAGACCAACCCAAACCATTGGCAAGAGGAGTACCACCTCACCATGTAGGCTAGGGGATCAGACAACGGCTTCATCGTGTCCAGTACCTTCCTTTGCTCCTGTCAAGCCCGACTAGAGCTTAGCTCGAATAGCTCGAGCCCAACAGCATTCGCTGCTACTATGGCAATCTTTGTTTGGTCTTCGTTGGCCACTTCTAGAGAACATACACCAGGCCTGTGAACTCATGGGACCTCTACAACTACAAGTAGAGTAACAAGACCCTCTGGGAGTACATGCAGTGCTTCTCCAAGAAGCGCAATAAGCTACCAATATCACCGATGCCGATATCATCAATACCATCTTTACCTATGGCATGATCTACAAGGCGCTCATTCACACGCTTAGCCATGAGACGCCACGCACGACGCAGGAGCTCTTGAACATCACCACCAAGTATGCCACCGGCGAGGAGGCTGTCCAGGCCAACTTTAATAGCAAGGCCAAGGTTGCTGGCCACCTCAGTGGTGGAGATGACGATGATGACCGTGCCTCGTCCCAGTGTCACCGTGATAGGAGGGATTAAGAACAGAAGCACCATAAGATGGTGGCCGCACCCCGCGCCTGACCAAATCGCTAAGCCTTGCAGGAACGAAGCATTCCCTAAGCACTTCAAGAAGGTGCTCGAGGCTCCCTGCCCATTCCACGGTGGGCAAGCAAAGCACATCCTCAAGGTCACAACCGATATCAAGGGTTACATCCGCGGCACCCTTGGCCAATAGGGATGGCCCCAAAAGCCCGCCTCGAAGGCCAACAAGCTAGTGGATGGAGCCTAGGGGGTAGACACTGAGTTCCTCAAGGCCGAGTGATGCCTCATGACCTTCGAGGGTACCTAGGCATATGAGTTTCGCTGTTAGCATCACATTGTCAAGCAAGAGGTGAACACTATTCACACCCTCGCTGCCCTAACATGGCTCTGATGATTCTAGATGGCCATCACCTTTGACTAGGGAGACCACCTTGACTGTGTTCATCCTCCGAGATGCTACCTGTTTGTGGTCGGCCTAATCAAGGGCACCACAAGCTTCTCCAAGGTGTTGATGGATGCTGGTAGCAGCCTCTACATCCTCTATGCTAGCACCTTGGATAGGATGGGCATCCCGTGGAGCTGCTTGCACTCAACCCAGGCACCGTTCCACGAGATCGTCCGGTGGAAGGAAGTTGTACCTCTGAGGTGCATTCGGATCAATGTCACCTTTAGCCTACCAAACAACTTCCACAAGGAGCCAGTCACCTTTGAGTGGTTCCTCAGCGTCTACCATGCCCTTTTGGGCTAGTCATGTTTCACCAAGTTCATGGCCATCCCCAACGATGCCTACCTAAAGCTAAAGATGTTCGACCCTAAGGGGTTCATCACTGTTGACGGTAGCTTCGAGTGAGCCTACTACTATGAGTAGGACTGCATCACCCAAGTGGCTACACTGACCACCCCCTATAGGCCCAAAGGCTCTGGCCATAACTCAGGAAGGGCGCTGGTAAAGGGAACCACCTAGGCGACAAAGACTCTTGGTGACAACGATGCCTTGGCTGGCCCCTCCATCCAAGCGCTTGGCCCCTCTAGAAGGGGCTGGCATGATGAAGGTGAGTTCTAACCTTTCCCCATGAGGGAAGGCCACTGCTAAGCCATCCGCCCGAAGCTTAGCCTCCTAAGCCACAACTCGCTCGTCGACCTCCATCGCTGGCCAACCTCTCCAACAACAAAAACAAATACAAGTCCCATCCTCCCAACCTTTACGCTTTGTTCATTCTTTACTATCTCCTTTACTCCAAGGAACCTCAGTGGTAGCTTGGCTACACTGAGGAAAGAGGTAAGCTAATCACGTGTTGCCTCTTTTCAAAGAGGACCATAGTAGAGAGCCCTCGGGCAGAGCAAGGATGAGATGGGCAAAGCAGGAGGATCTGGGTGAGAGATCAGCTAAGCGCTAGAAGAATGCCCCTATCTGCTGTGTTGCTAGATATGTCATCTCCCTTTTCTTGTGTCCATTTTGTTTCATTTGCAGCGTCTCCCAATCCTTCGTCACTACAATTCTAGATCCTTCATCAGATCCCATTTCCAAACCGCATAACGGTATGACCCCTTAGAAGGGGCATCACTTAGGGTTCTAAGGCCAACCCCAAGGCATCCAAAGTGTAAGAGATGTTCATGGTCAGACACCAGAGGCCTAAGCCGGGTGCCTAGAAGCGAAATGGGTCGACCATCAAACGATGCCCGAATCTTGACCTCGAGCGGCTCATGGTGACCCACTAAGGGAGGCGACAAGCTCACGAGCACCGATAGATGGGCTCAGAAACCATATGATTGGCTCAGTCATGAAGCTAAGGATCTCCCATCTAGGGTACATGACCAGGGCATAGAAAGACTGTAAACTTGGGATTCACACTAACCCACATGCTAGCAGCACGACTATGACAATCTTGGCCATAGAGGACATTGTCATAACAGGCCATCCCAATGAGGGGCCTAAGTCTCTAAGCATGACTCGTAAGCAATGGGATTATAAATAGAAGTAATTTCATTAATTGGGAATGACCTGATTATAGTATACTGCGGTGAAAACCTCTAAGGGATGTAGAGTACCGGCGCTATAGCTGAGCACCGAGGGAGGCTCGCCGGTGGCCATGCAAATGAGCCAACCACACACCGGCGAGTCTTCATTGAGACTAAAGGGGGAAGTCGGGGGCTCTTGGGCCCTAAGCCCGATAAGCTGCCCATAGGCGGTTGAGAGTGCACGAGAAGAGGCGAGAGATCTCCCAGCTACGGCTTAGAGTTATTGGCCTCGATCTCGACTACCCGAGCCCTACGAAGAGCCCCACATTTAGCCCGACCACGGGCCAGGAGGAGCACAGCAGGGTGCACGAATGGCACGAGCAGCCCAGGTGCCCCCAAACCCTGTAGGCACCCAGAAGCCTACAGGTGTCACCGCCCAACTCTTGCTCCACACCACACACACCAATAATGGAGCAAGAGTCACCGCTAAAGGCTCCAGCCATGCGGCCATCTCAACTATGGGCTGTGGCTAGGGGCTCGCTGGAGTCCTTCCACTCTCAATGGAGTGATCGCCTAGCAGAGGGAGCCAGGCTCACTCAAAGGGAGACGTCACATTTCACTATCTCCATGGCCGTTGGGAGTTGGATCTGAGAGGAAGGAGGAGCTAAAGGAAGGGATAGAAGATGCCGCATCCCCAAAACATCCCTTTATAGCCATAGTCAATGCGTGTGCGGCTCTAGGCCCTTCGATCAGCAATCAACGACTAAAGGGGCCCTAGGGGAGTGGCCAGTGTGGTTGCATGATAGTAGCCATGTAGTAAAGGTGGTGCCCGGAAGACGCTGACAACGAGTCAACTCCCTACTCCACCTTCCACCAGGCACACCGCCCACTCTAAGCACACCTCCTCACGGGACTTGAGGGGATCTGACTCCCCTTGGGTCCACCGGGAACCATTAATGGCTCAGCCTGGATCTATGTGCATGAAGTGCTTAGTTTATAGACTCGCTAGGCAAAGCCGAAAAAGGGGTCAACATCACCATGGCTCGACCATGATATCCATGCAATCCTAGGGCACTTGGGAAGGAGGCCCCACATAGGACAGCGAAGCCTCATTTGTGGAAGCCATACCTACCACGGCTAGATCGGTCACAATAAAGATCGAGTTCAACCCATTGCGCGCACCCTTAGGCTAAGGAATCCAGCCGAGCTTGAGCATGCCCGCTGCCTCTGCTCCCTCCAACCCTTCCGTACCCACCAAGGCCTGGGTGGAAGAAGACATGCCCCAAGCCACTGAGGCCCTAAGGTCCCGACCGCTGCCCCGACAGGGTTGCACACGGGGCATGACACAAGAGGACAAGCTCCTCTTTGGCCTCCAAGGGCTTGGGGGCTTTTTGGGCCCATGCGTTAGCCCCTTGAGCTGACCACCCTCACCACCAAGAAGACTCACGAAGGTGCACCTGGGGAGGCGGTCCAAGCCAACAGATCCTAACGGGTAGGATGGTAGAACAGAGCAACCAGACGACATCTAGAGCTTCTTCAGCCCCACGGTCGTAGCTGCAAGACCCACCTGGACTCCGATGCATGTAGACTAGATACTCAATCCCCAAAGCCACCATGTACCCATCCTACCTCAGAATATATGGGGAGGTCGGAACCTAGAGTGGGAAGAGGGCAATCATTCCTCATTCCATTCGCTCCTACTTAGCACCGAAAGATGGCAACCCAGAGAGGGGCAACGAGAGCTCCTCCATCGATCTCATCATCTTCCTCCTCTCCAACAATGGAGAGACTCCACTAGTGGTGAGGCAACCATAGGATTAGCACCGAGCAAAGCCTCTACCAATCTCTCTCTACACTCTGTTGTAACCCCTAAATTTTGGGTGCTCTTGCGTATAAGAATCACAAATCTAGCCGGACTTAGGCTAAACCTTTGCGTCCCCTCTGTGATTCTTGTGTTCTTGAGTCTCTTGGGCCACCAGAGACACGTACTCTGACAACGACTGGAACAACAATCCTTGTCATGGTTTTGACCCCATGACAATGGGTTTAAATAGTGTAAACAGGTTTAAATATTCCAACTAGTTAATTCACCTCTTTGGGCCTAAACAACATGTGTGGCTTACGCTTTACCATTTAAACGGTGGACTAAATGGCCATTGCAAGATCAAAAGGATAACTTTGCACCAGTAGAGATTTCCACTTCTATGAATAAATGAAATTGGGACCAAGGTTCACTTAAAAAAGAATAAAATTTTTGAATAAAAGATATAATAGTCACAAGAGTTTCAACTAAACTTGTGTATAATAAATGCAACAACTACATTAAAATTTGAAACCTAAAATATACTCCCTCCCTTTCAAATTGTAGTTCACTTTTGGCTTTTCAAGATCCATTTATTTTTGCTATGTGTCTAGACATAGTGTATAACTAGGTGCATAATAAAATCAATGTATCTAGAAAAGCCAAAGTGAACTTCAATTTGGAACGGAGGGAGTAGATTCATGATGCCATGGAAAGTGATGCGACAAGAGATTATATACATAGAAATTCTAACTCCAGGTCATTAACAGAACCTCCTAGTTAATCCTCGATCAGGAAGCCCACTAGAAAAAATAAAGGTTAACCCTAGAAATTATAATAAAATTAGAAACATCTAGATATCTACTGTGTTGAATAAAGGCATCATTGATAATAATAGCCATTTCATCTATTTTATCTATTCAATAAAGAATCTTGACCTTCAGTAGACCTAATGTTGTAACTTAATACCCACCTGCTATTATGAAAGATAACAAATGCAACCCCTTAAATTACATCTAAATAACATTTTTGTCAATATTAAAGAAATATAAAATATCCCATCAAATCTACATCTAAACTGCTAACATTTTCGGTTGCAAAAATGTTTAAAAACCATAAAGGATATGTACATTAATAGTAGTATATTAAATTTTGATTAAAGTAAAAATACAGGTTGTGACATCATATATACAGATCAAGTACACGTGTATGCATAAGAAATAACTACCATGTGCGTGCAGTGCTTGCCTGTATCTTATCTTTATGTTAAATTAAATTAGGATAAATAACCCAAATAAAAATAGTATTATAGTCCTAATAAACATAATATCATACGTACTTATTCAGATTTATCATAAAAACATCCCAAGACAAATTACTTGTCAAATGTCAACAATTGAGTTGTCGAAACTAGTATCAGTGAGTAAGCAAAACTTGAGCGTACAAGAATATAAAGATATTTAACAGAGAATACTATTTTGGCAGTTACATATACTTATACATACCCAGGGCAACTTTGATATTTGAAGGAAGGACATCCCCAAAAGTTGTCTGATGTATTTCTTTCCCATGGATGGCTTGATAAAATCGAGAGCAATCCACTGGTGAATCAAATCATCCTCTGTGATGTTGTGGCCCTTCTGAAATATGGCGCAATGGGAAAAGCATATTTTTAGTTGTGGTGGCATCCTTTCGTAAGTTAACTTCAGGGACGGGAGAACACTAACACCATCCTCATAATATTCATTCCAGATGTCACTGTTGTTTATTTCTGTCCATTCAGACAGTTGTTTGTTCTGTAGCAGGTATCCAACTGCTTGAGCTGCTAATGCCACACCTCCGCATTTCTTTTGCAATATCCAAGCCTATCTGCTTGAATCCTTGTTGGTTATGTTTTTGTTCAAACTTACTAGTTCTCTTAATAATTTCCCAACATGTAGCATCTGTCAAGGGCTGAAGCTTGTATGGTTCACTGGTGGAAATTTTCCTTGCAATGTCTTCATCGCGTGTGGTTACTATGACATCTATCATACTGCCTTTGCCCACATGAAGTATACTTCTCAGTTTCTGCAACTCAGTGTCCACTTTCTCCCATAAGTCATCTAAAACAATCAAAACCTTCTTGCCATGGAGGTGGGTATCAAGGCACTGATTTATGGCTTCCAGTGTATCCATGTTCTGCTGGCCTCCTCCTATTGGTAGCAAAGAAATTATAGAGCTTCCAATTTTCCTTAAACTGAAATCCCGGGACACATAAACCCATATACGATGATCATAGTTCTTGAAATGGACATCATTGTAAATTTGCTGTGCCAAAGTACTCTTGCCGATACCACCAAGGCCATAGATCGCAACAATCAATGTCTCTTCATTATTGGTACGTGCAGATAGAAGGTTTATGATTTCCCGCTTTTCTATATTTCTCCCAATTATTGGTTCATCAGGCAGATGTGATGATGTTTCACGAACATCATCAAGCTGCTCAACATAAGTGGTAGTGCCACGTTTTGAAAAAAATTGAAATCATGAAATTCTTTTATTGATTTTCCCAAGTTCTTCTCTAATACTCTTCATCCTACTACCCACATCAATCTTCTTGCGTGCAATGGGTAGACATAAGAGCACACCAGGCACCTGCAAGAATTTCATTTGTTTCTCAGTATGAAGTTACACCCAAACAAAGAGGCAACAAATCATATAAACTTATATCTCATTAGAAATGTAACCTAAACTCTTACCATGAATTGAAGTAGCAATTGGCTAGATATATTTTTTAAATTCATGGGGCCCATTATTCTGAGGCCCTACTTTCTTACATAGACTTATACCAACAAGACCATTTATAGAGAAAAAGGCTAATCATATAATTAGTATTGTAAGCAATTGCTTTAGGTTACCAAACCGTATTCCAAATTCGGGGTTATTCGTTGTGTGATGCATTTTCCGAAACTAAAGGTGTGGTTGCGCTAAGACTTAATAAAGTCCACAGTAAGAGGTGGCCGTAAGAATCATGTAGTCGCTAGGTCATCAAACCTGAGTCAAAATCTAGGAGAGTTTATGAACAATGGGTGCATCCATATAGAATTGATTGTAGGAGAGGGTGCCCATGTTCTTGAGTTGGTTTTGAGTTTGAGTTTTGTCTAGAGTTTTGGCGTGCAGAAAACGGTAGCAAGATTCATCTCAAGTCCCCTTTTAAATATCTCTCAAATTCCTTGATTCAAATTCATAAAAGTGAAAATCATTTATCATTTGCTCTTCCACCCGTCAGCGCATCTCCCCTTCCTCCTAGCCGAGCTGCCGTGCAGCCCAGCTGCCCAACTCATCCTCCTCCCATCTCCTTTCACCAGCCCAACCAGCCACCGAGCACAGCATGCGCTGCTGCCTGCGTCTGCTGCCCAATTTGTCTCCGCCATTGCACAGGCCCATGAGGAAGCAGCGGCCGATGTGCGAACAGTGGCAAGCCCACCAACCCCCGCCTCCGGCCCAAGGCCCACGCCCGTGCGCCCCTGCCTAAACGCTCTTAGGCAGGAGCCGGTGCCACCGCTAGGGCCTAGGGGCTTCACCCTGACTGCACCTGTGCCGACCATGGCACGTGGCCCGATGTTCGCCGCGTGGCAGAGCTGGTACAGATGCCAAGGAGTCCTGCCGTCGCGCTTTAGAACCCTAGCCATTCGCGCTTCAGAGCTGGTACAGATGCCAAGGATCTCGCCGCCGACGTCCTCCACTGCCTCGATCTACAGCGGGTTGTGATCCTCCTTAATCGCGTCGTGCCACAAGCCTACCAATCATGGCTTCGTTCACCTCCAATGTGCCAGCGCCCGCTCAAGTCCATGCAGCTGGCTCATCAATGGCTCCACGACCATCGCCCGCCCGGCCCGGCGAGTTGCGCCACCACCGGCGTCTCCAGTGTCGGGCAACGTGGTATTTGCCTTGATTCCATCCTGTTCTGACTATACCTTCTGACTATACCTGGGATTTATTATCCAAGGCTATTTGTTGCAGTCCTATTATATTAGCCAATAGAATTGTATTGTTTAAAATCTTTTACCCCATATTCAAGTATCAAGTTATTTGGTTTTTTTCTGGGATTACACGGTACAACGCAGATGCTCAACACGCACGCACACTCACCCCTATAAATACACGTACGCAAACTCTACCCCTATGAGCACCTTCGAAGGACTGAGCCGACAAATCCTGAAGTTTACGAAGTTACATAATTTTTTTAGCTTCTATATATTTGCCAGGTATCAACCAAAAAGATGGTTCTTCTAGGTTCATCTCTCTAAAGTGCAAATCAATCTCTATGTGGTGTCAATCGAGTTGGTGTATTGATGCCTGCAAAATTCCCCAAATTTACATTTGTGCACGCCTTTATACATGAAAAGTTCATTTCGTGTGATACAGGATGGGTTACAGTTAAAATCATTCTTATGCTTCCTACCGCACCCAACACACATCATGCCAAACTCTGCTGACATCAGCAACAAATACAGACCCTGTTTATGGTTTTGTATTATTCATGATCAATCAGACATAGTTTCGACCATATTTAGTACATCCAACTAAGATGTTTAGAGACATATAATCACGTTCACCCAGCTTCCCTGATAACGATTGATGTCACGTATGATGCACATGCTGCAGCGATAAAGACTGCAGTTTTTATATAGCTTCAAACACATCTATCTATAATATAACACCTATATGGGAAACCTCCCACTAGAGGATTTCTCTCGACACGCAGGGGTGCCAACTCAAAGAACCCCACCACATCCTCTTGCATGCAGAGCCAAAAAAAATCTTTCAGCGCTGTCGTTCCCCAACCCCCGCCTCCCTCCACCACAAATCCAACACAAATCCACAATAGTACGCACCATCAATTCCTCCCTAAACCTCACCACAATGAAACGAGCGGTCCTCGGCTCCTTTGCGTCCTCCCTATAATCAATAAATAGCAAGGTCGAACCCACCGGCGGAGGAGCTGTATCACGCCCGACGCCCCTCCTCCAACGAGCCCCTGCGCCCCTCCTCGCGTGGGTCACCCACCAAGAGGAGTGGAAGGTGATGCTGTGGTTGGGCGAGCCCGAGCCGGTTGGCGTGGTCATCGAGCAGCGACACGGGGCGCGGCCCGGAGGGCGTGGAGAAGTTGGCGGCGGGCCCGAGGCTGCCGTCCCCGCACGCGTAGTGGAGCGGCCGGTGACGCACGGGACGCCGAGGCTGCGGAGCCTGTCGCCCCCGCCTCGATGTTCTCAGCGGGCACCCCCGCGGCACGGAGGTCGGACAGCGCCGGGCCAACCATGATGACACCGCGGATCTCTTCGCCCTCTCTGTTGCCGTCGCCGCCTGCGCCGGGATCGTGCCCCTGCCCCCATGCTGTCGTCATGTCGAGGCGGCCGAGGAACGCGATCTCGGTGAGGAAGGCGACACCCACGGGGGCGGTGGCAGTAGCCCCCTAGCGCCGCCGCTGCCGCCCGCCTAGGCCCCCACTCGCGAGTGGGAGGCGCCCTTCATTGCTGGGCCCTCGCCTCGGCGACGCTGTAGGGTTGGGAGTGGCGAGGGATGGAGCTCGCCCGCCGCCACGCTCTCAATGCCCGCGTGAAGATTCGGTGCGCCGGCGGAGAGCATGGTGACAACCATAGTCCTTCCTCGGCGGGTGTGCCCTGCGCCCAAATATCACAAATTTGGGGGCGGCCGCCTCCCTCGACAGGTGTGCCCTGTGCAGCGGCGCCACCGGGCGCTTCGAAAGTGTTGGGGAGCAAGACGACGCGCCCATGGCCTCGGCGACGCCACAGTCCCTTCCTTCCCTTTCTTTCTCTCTATTTTTCCCCTCTCCCTACTCTCTTTGTCTGTGCGAGGAAGACGGACACAGAGGCTGAAGCCCGTGACCAGCATCATCCCTCTTTCCCTCCTTTTGTTTTTCTAAGTAGACATGGTCTATGTGAAATAAAGAGAGGAGGCACCCACTCCACCAGATCGGTGCATGAACCATGGAAACAGTGACCGGTCAGCCCTGTCCACCGGATGGACCCGCGTGATAAAGATTGCTACGGCCACCTAGAAATCGTACATGGAAGGATTAAAATCCATTTTCCTTTTACTTAAAAAAAACAAAAAATACATCTATAGATAAAAATACTTACATTTATTTATATACCATAGCGGTTCCTTATGTCCTATTCCTCTTAACTCAATTTAAATTATTTTTGCATTCATGCAACAACGCGCAGAGAATTCATCTAGTTATGTGTATATGTATGGCTTATTAAATACACGCTAAAATCATAGTCCCCCCCCCCCCTTCACCCTTTTTACATTTGGTGACTTTTATTCATTTTCGTCATTTAGGACCTTGAAATTCTATTTTAAGATTAATGATTTTTGAAATCCATATTTTTGAATTTTTAAAAAGCCTAGTTATTCTTTTGTGACTTCTAGAAAATCATTTCTAGAGTTTGCTGGTGTTAGTCCGCCTCTAGAAATCGATCTCGGGAATTGACTGAATTTTTGCCCCACCTTTAGAGATCGATTTGTAGAGGCAGCTAGATACCCTATCTTTAGAGATTGATTGACTATTTTTACAAAAAAAATTCATAACCTTTTCTTGTGAGATCGGATTAAGATAATCTTTATGTGAGACTTATAGAACTTTATGAGATCTTAAACTTTGTAGTTGGTAACTATTGGGGTGTGACATCACTCCCTCCTTTCCTCTAGTCAACGTGTCCTGGCGCAAAGAGATGGTCTAATATGTCGTGGGCTTCGTTGTTGGAGTAGATGTCGTCGTCAAAAGTGAAGTTGAAGCAACATGTCCCAAAGAATGCCAAGAAGTGGTAGGAGTACGACCCTTCTTGAATGGTTGGTCGCGCACATCGTGCCGCAACCAAAGTGGTGCCACAAATTGTAACTAAAAAGTGTAGTTTGCAGGATTCGTTGAGACCATGGAATGGCGTGACAGTACCGACATCCATTTGAATGTGTAGGTGCCTACATAATGCAGCGGAACCCAAGTCGGTGGTGTTATGGAGAAGTGGACCAGCCTGTCGTAGAGTAGGTCGCTTGCTGTCTCCGTTGCCGGGCAGGGTTGCAACTGGGGAAGGCTCCAACTTTAGTGGAGGCAGTATAATCCGAGGATGAGGTGTTGAGGGGGGCGTTTTCTGCACCAGGGGTCCCATTGTTGGCATTGCCAGGTGGTCGCTTGCTGGAGCTGGTAGTGCCGATGCTGCCTTTGCTGGTGTAGAGTCGTCCATTGAAGGTAGAGGTACTACAATTAAATCTGCAGCTATCTGGGTGATGATGTCCGCCGTTGTGGAGGATTGTGGTGCCTCCAAAGAAATGTTGTAGATGAGTTTTGCCGCAATGTTCATGATTTGTTGCATTTCCATAGCAAGGCTGTTGATAGTGAGGGTGTGATCCACGATGGCGTGGACGTTATTGGCGGTCATGGCGTCGTCTACATTGGTGATGTCGGGGTTGTTGTCGTTGTTGGCGTTATCGTCATGGAGCGGCATCCTGGTAGCGTTGATCATAGTGTCCGGGACGTTGTTGGTGGCGCCATAGGTGTTCATCCCATCGATGCGCTGAAGACGGTTGTTAATGGAGGTGAGCTGCTGGTTGATCTTGTCGAAGTTGTCGCGGAGGAAGTCGTCGAAAGATTGGATCAATTGCTGCATCTCGAAGCCATGGATTCTTATAGATGGCCGAAGGAGAGAGTGGTCTCCGGATACTAGGTGTTAGGGTCTTGCCAGGTTGAGGGGGATTGGGGGCGGCGGTTAGGGCTGGTGGTGGCAGGTGGCGGCGTGAGAGAGAGAGAGAGAGAGAGAGAGAGAGAGAGGAGGCGACCACAGCGATGGAAGAGAGGAAGGCGCTGGAGAGAGAGGAGTGGGAGAGCTAATTCTCTTTGTTGGTCCCCACAAAAGATTACATCTCCCCTACATTTATTGTCCCTCGTGGACTTGCAATACAAGCAAACTACAGAGGTTTTCTTGTATATTGGAATACTTTTTTTCCTAAACAAACCTGTTCTAATCAAAACTCAATCTCTTTCTTTCCTAAACACTTATTGCCTAATATGACTCGACGACGATAATGGTGGCGGCGGGCAGCAGGGCTGCCGCCCCCTCCATGGGCGCGTGTACACCCCCTTTGGGGTTGTGCGGCCGTCCCCTATGGCCCGCCATGCCCCATCTTGTTGGGGTGTGACAATAACTATTTGATTTGACATATTTTAGAAGTCCAAATTTTCAATATAAGTTCTTGGATCAGATTTGAGACAATAAACATAGTCAAATAGTGCTACTTAATGAGGTCGTTTGAAGTGTCAAATATAATATATAAGAATTGGATGTAGCACAGATGGTATGGACGCGTATGGTGTTTGAGGGAGCATGAATATTGAGGATCAGGCAGTGATTGTCTATTTTGTCGTAGTGAATGTTAGACAAATTTGGTCATACGGCTGATTTCAAAGGTGGTTTAGCAATTTCTACATATTTAAAAGCTGGTCTATTTTTTATAAATCCCTACCTAATTCATGTAAAGTTTGATGAAATTAATATAGCATAAATTTTATCCGGGCACTAAATCAGAGTGTCACACGGATCTGTTCCACGGAATAGGTTGGAGAGATCGATTAGAGTGTCGAAAATCAATAATTAATTAACTGACCCCAACAATCAGCAAAGGAAATAAAGATGCTAGTACGATGTGTGACTACTCACCGTTGCTGTTAACTGCTCGCTAGTGTCTTGCCAGTCTTCGAGCATGTCAGTGATGTCGAAGGCTACGTTCTTGAGCCGCTTCAGCCACAGCTGCACCAGCTTCTCCTGGACGGACCGCCTCTCGGCGTCCTGGAGCGCCGCTGAGATGGACTCGAGAACAGCCTTCATGTGCTCCAGGTGGTCATCGAAATTCCACACCAGTTTGGCCCTATCGGAGATGGCGGAGGCCAGCTTATCTTTGGCGATGCCCACGACGGCTGAAGTGAGCAATCCAGTCAGGACTGGCGGCGCCATGGATCGCTGCAGAGCTCTGAGACGCCCCAACGCGCGCGGTGCGTAGAACTGAAATGGTGGGTGGCTGTGTGTGTGTGTGTGTTGATAGGACCCGTCTAGTTCTACACACCGCGTATGTATTTAGAACGGTGAGACCGGCCAGTTATTATTTAACTAATTCACTCGGCATCATGCTTGTCCTATATAAAATACATGTGCCTTTTGTCTCTAGCTGCTGTGCATCTAATTCACTCGGCGATGAGTTAGTAATTATTTCACTTGGCATCATGCTTATAAACTTTTTGGCTGTCATTCTGCCTAAAGGAAAAGGGAGCTACCGCGGGTTTTGCGCGTGATTTAATAATAAAATTGGTTTTGCGCGTGAGTACGTCATCAAGTTAATTGCGGACCAGGTCGTCCTCCGCGTGTGATTTGTACAATTGCACACGGGATAGCAAGTACATGGAATTGGAGAGGAAAGCATCAAATCCATTTTTCATTTAAAAGAATCAAGAGAAGCTGCGTCTATATTTATGAGAAGTGTGTGTTTTCTATGCAAAAATGGATGAGGGGAGGTTGCATTGGATCGCCGTGCATGTCAGTACACATGCTTAGAGGACATAGAAGTGTGTATTTTCTATTTACTCATCGGTGGAGTGCTTAGAGGACATAGAAGTGTGTGTTTTCTATTGAAAAAATCATTGTGTGCCTAGTAAGGTTTGCACAGATTATTTTTTTGCTATTTTCTGGACCTAGGTTTGTAATTTCAGGTGAATGATTTATACAGGCAGCTTCGGTTCCTAGTGTCTTTTAAAAATCCAATTTGTAGAGGCAACTGGATAACCGATTCGACAAGTCTTTGATTTCTAGAGACGGCTGGGCTGCATAGAGGCTTTCCAGCCGCCTCTACAGTTCCCTGCTATAGTAGCGGTTCAAATTCATGATATCACAAATACTACTCATTCTTGCTTTGTAAAAGTAGCAAATAATTCTTGGGGCAGGTGGGACATCTGTAGTCCAGTGCAATATAATACAAATTCGCTAAATACACTACCCAAAATGATACAAATAGGGGCGGCTGGCGATCCTTTATAGGGGCGGTTTTGCCAGCTGCCCCTAATCTCTCTTTCCTATAGTGCTTTTTCTTTATTTGATCCGCCCCTACTATATGTTCCGCAAAAATTCACTTTTTGAAAATTCAAAATAAAGAGCAAAACATTTTTATTTTCGCAAGTGGCACGCTTTTTCGCATAAAATCGCACGCTACGCAGTCTAGGGGTTCAACCCAGGACCTCACGCTCATGGCGCAAAAACCACCCTCCACTGCGCTACACATGTGTATGTCTCTAGCTGCTATGCTGACATGCACGGCGATGAGTTAGTAAATATTTCACTCGGCATCTTGCTTGTCCTATATAAACTTTTTTGGCTGTCACTCTGCCCAAAGAAAAAGAGAGCTGCGGCGGGTTTTGCGCGTGAGTCATCAAGTTAATTGCGGACCACATCGTCCTCCACGACGAGGACAGGTTTAACAATTTATCCATCGTGATTGAAAACGCTTCAACTTTCCAAATTGATGACGTCTGTAACCCAGATTATTGTCCTTACTAGCAACTTGCTGGGGGTCTGGCGAAGTGTCCAAGTAGTTTTTTGTATTACAGTCTTGACTCGCAAACAAGACCTTGGTTGCGGTGTCACTGTCTAATGTTAATTATCCTTGATGAGTTCACACCAAATTTCATTAATTAAATACAAAAAACTAAATCACAATTTTGATAATAAGGAATCATGTGGGAATCATGTGGCCAGTTGGAACATCGTGCGAGCCACAGTCAAAGGCAATTCCATTTAGATGACCAAGGAAACGTGTGCACCATCACACAGGGGATCTGGGCCTGGGCCTGGCTTGACGGCCAATCTTCTCAGTAGCCTGAACAGAGCCCGCGTCTGATGCTGGTGGTGTCTGACGGTGAAGCTCTGCCTACCGCCCACCATTGACCCACTAGTAGCAGGGCGCGCGCCTTCGCGCGCCCGTGCAAGAACAATCTCAAATATATAAGAAAATAACATAGTAGTACAATCATGGTTATAATATATCAAACATGATCGCAGTTGTGCAGTTATAGGTTTCAATTTAGCTGCATATGTTCTTGGGTCTGAAAATACACAAATAAAGACCCAGCCCTGTGGAATCCAATACAGTACTCATATCGAAGCGTTGCAGATCACCAGGTTCACAGCATGTACGTGCTGGTGTCCGTCACTGTTGCAGTGCTGCCGGCGCAGCGGTCCTTGTCGTTGACCTGCCCGGCCGAATGCCAAGGTGTGTGGGCGGCGGCCCGAATTGTGCAGCTGCATCATCACCTTCTCGCACTTGGCCACGTTGCCGGTCTTGGTGTGAGCCGACAGGAGCAGCATGTTGTACTTCATGTTCAGCTCTTGGAACGTCGTCTCTGCCACTGAACGCACAAAAACATCAGCAAATTCAGTGAGTCGTTGAGTTTGCTCGTGAAATTAGAAAGATGGAGCATGCAATGTTGCAGGTGCTCGCCAAATTAACAAGACGAGGCTTGCTGACCTATCTTAATGGAGACCAGCTCTTCCATAAGTATCCACCAATATGTTGTTGAGGCTCTGTCAGGCTCACACCCCATGTGTTCCGTAATAGAGAAGAATCTCTGACGCCTCTTGCAGCAACCCTGCACAGCTGTGATGTGATGCGCCAATGAACTGATGAGATGAGTAGATGGCGTCACTTCACATCGAATTGAAAGGCTTCATTTCCTACAGAAATGAGCACCTTCAGGTTTATGATATTGAATTTAGGTGCTACCTAGCTTCCTTCGGAGCATTGCAGGCATACACATCAGGCTCATGCCCAGCCTGCTGCATTTCCTCAAACACCTGGTCTGTCTTCTCGCTAAGGTGTTCCAGTGCGAACGCATTCACCAGCACTGTGTAGGTGCAAATGTTGGCCTTGCAACCGATCGTTTTCATCTCGTTAAACACTTTCAGCGATGACATTGGTTGCTTTGCCTGTCAAAGGATGAGGATGAGTGCATGACGATTGACGACTGTCATCGTCTCAGAATGCTGACACTGACAGACACTTGAGATCATCTAAATTTTGAACCCTGCACATTAATTAAATAAGAAAAAAATGCGTTACCTTCCCATAGATGTTGATCATCAGGGTGTACGTCTTGGTGTTAGTTCTGCAGCGCTCCTTCTTCATCCTTTGATACACTTCAACTGCTTTTTGGGACATCTCGCTTTCAGTAGACCATCTAGGTAGGCATTATACACAGTTGCAGCTGCAAGAGAGTTCTCGGTATGATTTTCTTTCTCTTTCGTTCTACACTAACAAGCATGTTTATATTTATATTTGAACAGAACTACTTTTGATATGTTCAGAACTGCGAAGGAAAAAATACCTTTTGGATGCATTCAGATCTTAGCATCAGTCCTAGCGCATGGTGATGGAAGCTAATTTAGAGCAGATAGATGGCAGTGCATCATGGAAAATAAGAGCACAGAAAAATAGTATTTTAATTATGAACAACAGAGTTGAATTAATCTGATGTCGAATTGCTTAGATCAATTCATTATGGCAATTATCTTCCTGATCCTATGACCTAGGGAAGCAAACTTGAAAAGTTGACATACAGATATATTTGAATGTACATTTATAGAAGGGGACAGTGCTCCTCTCAATGTTCTATTTACACATCTTTGCAACAGTGAGACAACTTTTCCCTCTTAGAAAGTAGGTGACATAATAATCACTTGGCAGCCTGGAAGAAAGATATCAGTTGGGACTGAGATGCTATACCTGACCAATGCACTGCTGCTAGATTAGAAACCTTTCTTTTTTTTCCTCTGAAAACCAAGAAACAAACACCAAAATGCAGTGCACAACCACCTCTTGAGCCATTGAGGTTCACTGAACCACATTGCAGAGCTAAAAAGAGTTCTTGCTTCCTATCAAGGGAGGAAGAACAAAGAAACCAATTAGTACACAAGCAGGCCAGTGGAAGCAGAATAGTTTAATTCTAAATACTTTCTGCAATAAACTAAATGTAAAAATGTCAAAACTTTAAAACATAAAGGCCAGCTACAACTACATAATGCTCGAATAGAAATTATACATAACTTTGATTTGATAAGTCTAGATCTAGGTGCAGCTATGCCTTTGTCAACTAACCTGGTAAGTTTAGAACACACCAACCAAGAGTTTTCTTATTGACTCCCTAAAGTTAGCAGTCATATGTAGAAGCACCAAGGAAGTGGTTAGAATATTAGTGGCATAGTATACAAAAATGACGGTACAGTTCAGAAAGTGGACACTGGTTGCCCTTATATATTTGCAAGAGACAGTTGTAAGTGGCACATATAAATTTGTGGGCGCAAAGAAATCATAAATCAACAAGCTGAAATTGGAGGATGCACACTTATAATTGGAGCATGCTAACTACATTACTTTGTTGGTCATACGCCATGTGTCTGGGTAGGAAGTAATTGCCTAAAGTTGCAAGCAAGAATTTGGGAAAGAAAAAAGGAAACACCACCTTGCATGTTAATTTCAGGGAGTAGCAGTTGACAGGGTTCTAAGGCCAACCCCAAGGCATCCAAAGTGTAAGAGATGTTCATGGTCAAGCACCAGAGGCCTAAGCCGGGTGCCTAGAAGCGAAATGGGTCGACCATCAAACGATGCCCGAATACTGACCTCGAGCAGCTCATGGTGACCCACTAAGGGAGGCAACAAGCTCCTGAGCACCGATAGATGGGCTCAGAAACCATATGATTGGCTCAGTCAGGAAGCTAAGGATCTCCCATCTAGGGTACATGACCAGGGCATAGAAAGACTAAACCTGGGATTCACACTGACTCACATGCTAGCAGCACGACCATGACAATCTTGGCCATAGAGGACATTGTCATAATAGGCCATCCCAATGAGGGGCCTAAGTCTCTGAGCATGACTCGTAAGCAATGGGATTATAAATAGAAGTAATTTCATTAATTGGGAATGAGCTGATTATAGTATACTGCGGTGAACCTCTAAGGGATGTAGATTGCCGGCGCTATAGCCGAGCACCGAGGGAGGCTCGCCAGCGACTGGCCATGCAAGTGAGCCAACCACACACCGAGCAGTCTTCATTGAGACTAAAGGGGGGAAGTCGAGGGCTCTTGGGCCCTAAGCCCGGTAAGCTGCCCATAGACGGTTGAGAGTGCACTGAGAAGAGGCAGAGATCTCCTAGCTACAGCTTAGAGTTATTGGCCTCGATCTCGACTACCTGAGCCCTATGAAGAGCCCCACATTTAGCCCGACCACGGGACAAGAGGAGCACAGTAGGGTGCACGAATGGCACGAGCAGCCCAGGTGCCCCCAAACTCTGTAGGCACCCAGAAGCCTACAGGTGTCACCGCCCAACTCTCGGTCCACGCCACGCCCACCAACAATGGAGCAAGAGTCACCGCTAAAAGGCTACAGCCCATGCGGCCATCTCAACTACGGGCCGTGGCTAGGGGCTCGCTGGAGTCCTTCCACTCAATGGAGTGATCACCTAGCAGAGGGAGCCAGGCTCACTCGAAGGGAGACGTCACATTTCACTATCTCCATGGCTGTTGAGAGTTGGATCTGAGAGGAAGGAGAAGGAGCTAGAGGAAGGGAGAGAAGATGCTGCATCCCCAAAACATCATTTTATAGCCATAGTCGATGCGCTGTGTGCGGCTCTAGGCCCTTCGATCAGCAATCAACGACTAAAGGGGCCCTAGGGGATGTTGCATGATAGTAGCCATGTAGTAAAGGTGGTGCCCGGAAGACACTGGCAATGAGTCAACTCCCTACTCCACCTTCCACCAGGCACACCGCCCACTCTGAGCACACCACCTCACGGGACTTGAGGGGATCAGACTCCCCTTGGGCCCACCGAGAACCATTAATGGCTCAGCCTGGATCTGTGTGCATGAAGTGCTCAGTTTATAGACTCACTAGACAGGCCGAAAAATGGGTCAACATCACCATGGCTCGACCCTGATAGCCATGCACTCCTAGGGCACTTGGGAAGGAGGCCCCACATAGGACAGCGAAGCCTCATTTGTGGAAGCCATACCTACCATGGCTAGATCGGTCACAATAAAGATCGAGTTCAACCCTTTGTCGCCATCATGAACCAAGCCAAGTGAGGCCATGAAGGGCTCAAAGGCTCTTGATGAGATCCTAACATATGGGTATGTTAAGCCTCGGGATCAATGGTTCCTAACAAACAGACCCTCGACCAAACCCTAAAGGATCGCTTGAGGGCTCATGGGCTACACCCATCAGGTGCGCTTGCGCGCACCCTTAGGCTAAGGAATCAGGTCGAGCTTGAGCATGCCCGCTGCCTCTACTCCGAACCCTTCCATACCCGCCAAGGCTTGGGTGGAAGAAGACATGCCCCAAGCCACTGAGGCCCTAAGGTCCCGACCGCTGCCCCGACAGGGTTGCACACGGGGCGTGACACAAGAGGACAAGCTCCTCTTTCTCCTCCAAGGGCTTGGGGGCTTTCGGGCCCATGCGTTAGCCCCTTGAGCTGACCACCCTCACCACCAAGAAGACCTCGTATAGGCGCACTTGGGGGAGGCCGGTCCAAGCCAACAGATCCCGACATGTAGGATGGTAGAACAGAGCAACCTGCACGACATCTAGAGCTTTTTCAGCCCCACGGTCGTAGCTACCTGGACTCCGATGCATGTAGACTACATACTCAATCCCCAAAGCCACCATGTACCCATCCTACCTTAGAATATATGGGGAGGTCGGAACCTAGAGTGGGAAGAGGGCAATCATTCCTCATTCCATTCGCTCCTACTTAGCACCAAGAGCATGGCAACCCAGAGAGGGGCAACGAGAGCTCCTCCATCGATCTCATCATCTTCCTCCTCTCCAACAATGGAGAGACTCCACTAGTGGTGAGGCAACCATAGGATTAGCACCGAGCAAAGCCTCTACCAATCTCTCTCTACACTCTGTTGTAACCCCTAAATTTTGGGTGCTCTTGAGTATAAGGATCACAACTGCTGAACTTAGGTTAAACCTTGCGTCCCCTCTGTGATTCTTGTGTTCCGGAGTCCACTTGGGCCACTAGAGACACGTACTCGACAACGACCGAACAACAATCCTTGCCGTGGTTTTGACCTCATGACAATGGGTTTAAATAGTGTAAACAGTTTTAAATATTCCAACTAGTTAATTCACCTCTTTGGGCCTAAACGACACGTGTGGCTTCTGTTTACCATTTAAACGGTGTTTAAATTGACTAAATGGCCATTGCAAGATCAAGAGGATAACTTTGCACCAGTAGAGATTTCCACTTCTATGAATAAATGAAATTGGGACCAAGGTTCACTTAAAAAAGAATAAAATTTTTGAATAAAAGATATAATAGTCACAAGAGTTTCAACTAAACTTGTGTATTATAAATGCAACAACTACATTAAAATTTAAAATCTAAAATATAGATTCATGATGCCATGGAAAGTGATGCAACAAGAGATTATATACATAGAAATTCTAACTCCAGGTCATTAACAGAACCTCCTAGTTAATCCTCGATCAGGAAGCCCACTAGAAAAAAAATAAAGGTTAACCCTAGAAATTATAATAAAATTAGAAACATCTAGATATCTACTGTGTTGAATAAAGGCATCATTGATAATAATAGCCATTTCATCTATTTTATATATTCAATAAAGAATCTTGACCTTCAGTAGACCTAATGTTGTAACTTAATACCCACCTGCTATTTTGAAAGATAACAAATGTAACCCCTTAAATTACATATAAATAACATTTTTGTCAATATTAAAGAAATATAAAATAGCCCATCAAATCGACATCTAAACTGCTAACATTTTCGGTTGCAAAAAATGTTTAAAAACCATAAAGGATATGTACATTAATAGTAGTATATTAGATTTTGATTAAAGTAAAAATACAGGTTGTGACATCATATATACATATCAAGTACACGTGTATGCATAAGAAATAACTACCATGTGCGTGCAGTGCTTGCCTGTAACTTATCTTTATTTTAAATTAATGTAGGATAAATAACCCTAATAAAAATAGTATTATAGTCCTAATAAACATAATATCATATGTACTTATTCAGATTTATCATAAAAACATTCCAAGACAAATTACTTGTCAAATGTCAACAATTGAGTTGTCGAAACTAGTATCAGTGAGTAAGCAAAACTTGAGTGTACAAGAATATAAAGATATTTAGCAGAGAATACTATTTTGGCAGTTACATATACTCATACATACCCAGGGCAACTTTGATATTTGAAGGAAGGACATCCCCAAAAGTTGTCTGATGTATTTCTTTCCCATGGATGGCTTGATAAAATCGAGAGCAATCCACTGGTGAATCAAATCATCCTCTGTGATGTTGTGGCCCTTCTGAAATATGGCGCAATGGGAAAAGCATATTTTTTTAGTTGTGGTGGCATCCTTTCATAAGTTAACTTCAGGGACGGGAGAACACTAACACCATCCTCATAATATTCATTCCAGATGTCACTGTTGTTTATTTCTGTCCATTCAGACAGTTGTTTGTTTTGTAGCAGGTATCCAACTGCTTGAGCTGCTAATGCCACACCTCCGCATTTCTTTGCAATATCCAAGCCTATCTGCTTGAATCCTTGTTGGTTATGTTTTTGTTCAAACTTACTAGTTCTCTTAATAATTTCCCAACATGTAGCATCCGTCAAGGGCTGAAGCTTGTATGGTTCACTGGTGGAAATTTTCCTTGCAATGTCTTCATCGCGTGTGGTTACTATGACATCTATCATACTGCCTTTGCCCACATGAAGTATACTTCTCAGTTTCTGCAACTCAGTGTCCACTTTCTCCCATAAGTCATCTAAAACAATCAAAACCTTCTTGCCATGGAGGTGGGTATCAAGGCACTGATTTATGGCTTCCAGTGTATCCATGTTCTGCTGGCCTCCTTCTATTGGTAGCAAAGAAATTATAGAGCTTCCAATTTTCCTTAAACTGAAATCCCGGGACACATAAACCCATATACGATGATCATAGTTCCTGAAATGGACATCACTGTAAATTTGCTGTGCCAAAGTACTCTTGCCGATACCACCAAGGCCATAGATCGCAACAATCAATGTCTCTTCATTATTGGTACGTGCAGATAGAAGGTTTATGATTTCCCGCTTTTCTATATTTCTCCCAATTATTGGTTCATCAGGCAGACGTGATGATGTTTCACGAACATCATCAGGCTGCTCAACAAAAGTGGTAGTGCCACGTTTTGAAAAAATTGAAATCATGAAATTCTTTATTGATTTTCCCAAGTTCTTCTCTAATACTCTTCATCCTGTTACCCACATCAATCTTCTTGCATGCAATGGGTAGACATAAGAGCACACCAGGCACCTGCAAGAATTTCATTTGTTTCTCAGTATTAAGTTACACCCAAACAAAGAGGCAACAAATCATATAATTAAACTTATATCTCATTAGAAATGTAACCTACTCTCTTACCATGAACTGAAGTGGCAATTGGCTAGATATATTTTTTTTAAATTCATGGGGCCCATTATTCTGAGGCCCTACTTTTTTACATAGACGTACACAACAAGATCATTTATAGAGAAAAAGGCAAATCATATAATTAGTATTGTAA
>JADLZK010004918.1:0-32033 GCA_015847255.1 Hyparrhenia diplandra | reverse complement strand
ACCCAAATATTGGGCCCCCCGAGACATTCTCCAAACTCGTGAGAATCGGGCTGCCCCGCCAAGGCCCGCAAAAACCTAGCCCGCATCATCCCGCACGGAGGGATTCGCCCGACGGACGATGGATCCAGGCCATGGAGCCACCACGCCACACGCACGACACGGAACGCTTACAGATGGCTTCATGACGGCCCACAGCAAGCGGTCTAAATGGAATCACCACGACGCAAAGAGCTTATACGTTTCACGCGAAGGACAAGGTCAAGGACCTTCGCAAACAACGAACCATGACGCTCCCACGGCCGACAAAGAGCCAAACCATGGCTCTGACCACCCTCACGCACTGCTTTCGCCCGAGGTCGCCTAGCTCACCGCCCGAGAAATTCCGCCACCCGAGGGTGCCTAGCTCACCCGGCGCAGGCCGCCGCCCAGGAGCACCCAGCCTCCATCCTCGGGTGAGGCAGCCCAACCAGCCCGCTCAGGGTCGCCACCCTGGGCGGAGGTTCCGTCCGAGAGCGGAAACCGCCGCGATTCACCGCGGTCGCATCACAGCAGGCGCCGCTGTTATCGGATACTTCGGCCAATCGAATCGGCCAATCGCTCCCTCAATCCGACCGGGACTGGGACGCGAGCCGAACTGGATATGTTACGCCACCCGCAAGACGGGAAACCAGGGATGACACCGTGCATTCCTCCCTGCAGCACCGCCAAAACGCCACGATGGGCCGACCGGGCATTCCACACGCATAGCCGGGCCACCCCTCTCGGGACTCGCCTCATGCGGATTGTGAGGGATCTTACTCACAGACCTCGTCGCCAGCTGCAGGACGGCACGTCCGACCATCGGATCGGACGCTGCAGTCTTCGCCAGCCACATCCAAGTTACAGCCGACCCCCCCGGCGGCGCACATGCAACCTGTGCGTACCGAATTAGCCACCTAGGTGTCCACCGGTGTAAACATTTTATCTCTCTCCTTCTCCCCATAAAGGAGTAATGCCTCATTAGAGGATTGATTCAGCCCGCTCAACTCCAGTTCAATAATGGAGGAAACGGTACACCACCACCACCATAACCACGATCGTGGGGCTTGAGACCTCGCATTCTCCCAAGGTGCCTAACCCCCATCGGCAGCTCACCTTTGAGCGAGTGTAACACGAGCAGACACACCCCCGGGCCTGGACGAGGGCCCCGTGGCCCGAATCCAGATAACCGCTGCGTCCCGTGTCCATCTTGCGCCACGCCGCCGAGGTGAGGCACACGGGTTTATAAATTTTTACGTTGCCGCACCCGAGGCACCCACCGCTCCTCGAACGCCGACGCCACGCCGCAGGGCGCCGTGTGCAACCGCATTCCATCGCCCCCTCGCGGCTTCCGCCTTCATTTCCACATCCGCCGGAGCACGAGCTCCGCCGCTGAACACCACACGTTCTTCAATCGTTGCATTTGTGGCGCCGCCACACCACGGTGATGATCCTTCGCCCGAATGCATCGGAAGGGGAGGGCGCGACACCGCACACGGGGCGAGCCCATCATCACTCGCCGCCGCAAGGCGCGGCGGCGATCTCATCAGCCGGGCAAGGCACGCCCTGCCAACGGATTCAACTGGTCGACGTATCCTGGCGCCGACTGTATGGGCCCCAGAACCCCAGGCCCCGGAAATACCTTCCACCGCCACCCGCCGTGGGTAGGGCAATCCCAAACCCTAATCGCCAGAAAAACGCCTCCGCTCCGTCATCCCGAGGAGTCCCGGTGGAATCTCGCCGCTTTGAAAACTCGCCAAGCCTTCCCAGAGAGCACGGCAGCGCCGTAATCACTCCGCCGCTCCACGCGAGCTGCTTATCCCATGGACATTCACTTGGTGGAGCGCGCGCATCCTCCAGCAGGACGCCGGGACGCACTCTCACGCCATGCCACCCTCCTCCGGTTCAACCGGGCCTCGGGCTCCTCCCGAGTCGAGGGACTTCCGCTTCTTACCGGCCCGGAGAATCGAAACCTCTCCGTCCAGACGCTCGGGCGCACCGCAGGCACCGGTCGGCGAAGACGAAAGTACTATGCGACTCCTCCACGCTGGAATGCTTCAATGGTCGTAGGTCCCGCCACAGATGTGGCCGCGCCATCGACGCCTCCGCCGAAGATGACGCTGGACGCACCGCCACGGCCGAAGCCCGCCGCCGGCTTCTCGCCCGGCCACATCCGCAGCTGAAGGGCGCACGCGTCCGCTGCGCCAAAAACGCCCGTACACGAGATCCGCAGAACGACCGGGCGGAATTCGCGCCGACCCCGACGACCGGAGCGAAAATTATCCTCGGCTGAGTTGTGCTCAACGCCAGCAGGCTGTGGGCAATTCCTCAGTGCTCACTACCGGCGCGGACGGGCGACCCGCCGGTGCTCTCCAATCCTCGCGATAGCGGCGCCTCACGTGAGCGACCAATCGCAGCGGCGTACGCCATGCCGGCACGCGTAGGAAATGCCCGAGCCCTCCACTAAATGCACGTGTAGGCGATACCGGGAAGGCCTCCGCCAACTCCTTGACGCGCAGCGGCGTATCGTGCGTAGAGTTCCGCTTTCCTCGGGATCGGGCCGCGCACGCCACGCCGGGCGTAGAGGAATCATGGCTCAAGTTTGTGCTCCGGCCCACCGACAGCCGTCGTGCCTCTATGCGCGGGCTGGGCGTGAGAGCGCCTCGATCGCGACAACCGCTGCGTACGCCAGCCCGGGAACGCGATAGAAGACCCGCGACCGCCGATCGCAGCATCAGGCGCTTCACTCGCGAGACGCGCGACTGCAGCTGGCGCGGCTCGCCAACACGGCGTGGCTCGCCTCGCGACGCTACAAGCGTGACGCAGGCGCACGTGCGTGTCGAGAAGACCGAGAGTGCCTCCCTGATCCGCCGCCGCCTCGCCTCACCGTGGACATCGAGCGCACCACTCGCGCGCTTTCGTGCGAGCCATCTTCGGGAAGCACACGGAGAGACTCATCGGCAGGTAAGGCTTCTCCGATCGACTATCTACCGGGTATGCCGTCATAGAGCACATCGGCGACAAAGTGATAACTCGTAAATTTGCCCTCAGCACCTCTCCGAAGCCCCGCCAGTAGCTATCGCTGAAACACCTTCCACCCAACCTCATATCAAATCAGGCGGACTTGGTGAGAACCTTCCGCGGTAACTTCCGTGGCACATACTCACCGTAACTTCGTGGGGATTCTAAAAACCGGCCGACAAAAATCCGACTAATCCCCTCGCGCGACTACATCCGGGCGCTCCGCTAAATGACCGAGCTCCCCTAATGTAAACGGATCTCGACGCCATCGGGCCTTTGGCCGGCACCACTTGCCGAGACCTCGTGAAGAAGCCGGGCCGGACTCCCACCGAGGCAACGAGCCGATGGATATCGCCACCGTTCGCGCTACCGCGAGGAGGTCGCTTCAGGGCTCGTTCAATCGTGGCTCGCAAGGGAAAGCGCAGAAGAAGAGAGCCCGAGTTTATCGCAACCTCGAGAGCAAGAAGAAAAAGAAGAAAGATAAGAGCCAAAGAAGGGCAAGGGCCACGCCGCCTAAGCGACGATGAAGACATGGTGGCCGTGTCGATCAAGGCCCCACCGCCACAAGAAACCTTCGATGACATGCTCAAGAAGCCATGCCGTAACCATAGCTACCCCGGCCAAGCATACCCGGGGGGAGTGCAAGAGGGTACGCAACATTTCGCCAAGCTCAAGGCCATCCCCGAGGGTGAAGAGGAAGAGGCTCCCGAGGGTGGGCGCCAAGGGGCAACGGGAGTTCCTAAGGTGAATAATCGCTTCATGATCTTCGCAAGCACCATTCAAGAATATGTCCGCAGGCGGGCACGCAAGAAGGAGCGTCCGAGGGTCTCATGCCATGGTGAGCGGCAACCCCGAAGTCGCAAAGTGGCCTGACCCGTGCCATCACCTCCCGACCGATCACCCCCGCCATTACCCAACCCGGGGCTTATCCACGGTGGTGGATCCCATCATCGCCAACACTCGGCTCACCAAAGTCCTGGCGGACGCGAGGGAGCGTACCAACCTCATCTACATTTAAGAAACCCCACCTCCCTGGGTAGACAAGTCCAAGATCCGCCTCGGGAGGGCCTCGCGATTCACGAGCGCCGCCCCCCCAAGAAGCGCCTAAAGCCCTCGGGCATCGACTTACCGGTTTGTCGTGACCTCGAACTTCAGGCAAGAGAGACTCTCACATTCGGTGAGATCTTGGGGTCCGCGTACTTACCACGCACTCCTCGCGTCTCGCTACGCCAAGTTCATGGTCTGTCCCAAACTACACGCATTCCTCGCTCAAGCGATGCAGGGCCGAAGGGTGTCATCACACGATCGCCCTCGCACCATCATGCATATAAAGTGCGAAGATGCGTGGACTTATGCCGGGTGCGCCGTCATTGCCGAGGCACTCATCGCGATAAGAGAAGCTTTGACGAAATCACGATCGAAAGCATGAGGCCAAGCGCCGCGCTGGGAGCTTCTCGGTGCCCTCGTGGCACCAAGAAGATCCCACTCATCCCAAGAACCCGGCGAGAAGCCGCTGACCATCGCACCGACCGATCCGGGGCCAGGAAGCCGCGGCTCGCCACTTCCGCGCCAATGCCAAGACGCTTATGGGACCCTCGACATGCCGGCAAACCGGCAGGGATGTCGCCGAAGCACTCCCTAGACATCCGTCCGGCTCAAAGCCTGCTTTGGCGCGCCATGGTAATCGCTTTTGATGACGCCAAGCGGAAGATCATCGGCGAGAGATCCACAAGCCACCCTGAGGCGGATTCATAAAGAAGTATTCACCCCGAAGTGGTTAGCCAATCTCAGATTAGTAGAGAAAAGAATGGGAAATGGCGGATGTGACTAGACTAGTCTCATCAGCATGTCCTAAAGTTCCTTCCTTTGCCTCAATCAACCAAATTGTTGACTCCACTACGGGATGTGAAACGCTGTCCTTTCGACGCGATTCCTAAGTATCACCGCATCAAAATGGAAAGAGTCCGACCAACAAGGACTACCATAACACCCTTCGATGTATTGTTGGTTTCACCATGCCCTTCGGGCCGAGAAACTGGCAAATATACCGTGCATGCAAAATCATCTTCGGGAACCCATTGAAAGGATCGTGGAGGCCTACGCCGATCGATACATAGCGGTCAAACCAAGAAAACGCCGGACCTCGGGTGAACCGGGAAACCCTTCGAAAATGTCTAAAAACAACAAGGGAGTCAAGCCCAACCCAAAAATGCGCATTCGGGTCCCCGAGGGATGCCGCCGGGCTGTTTTATCGCCTTCACCAGGTATCGGCAAAACCCAACCAAGGTTGACGCGATCACCAAGATGGGTCCATCCAGCATCTCAAGCGGAGTACGTAGTCATGGGCCGCCCGGCTTCATTAAGCGTGTTCATCTCACGCCTCGAGTAGCGGGCCTTCGCCCTCTACCGCTCCTTCGCAAGTCCAAGCGCTTTGTTCCGGACCCCGAGGCCAAGAGGCCCTCAAGAACTCCCCAAGAAGCTCCTTCGACAAACCCACCGTCCCGGTACCGCCAAATCCAGAGAAACCCTCGCTTTATACGCCACCGCCACTACCCGGGATGGTCGCGCCAAGTAAGCGGTTCAGTGGAGCCGCCGGGAAGAGGTAGGGCACACGCTAAGCCGCGACAACGCCCTCGCTTATCTCCATCGGCTGAAGTGCTCTTCCGACACCAAGATTCCAGGTACTCGCCATGCATGCCAGCTATGCGCCCGCCATCGCGATCGACACGAAGCGAAACTCCGCCACTACTCCTCTCGCTGCGACCAGCTACAGCCGAAATGGTATCCTCGCCTCGCAGATCCCTCCGTAAACCGAGAGGCCACCGAAGAGTGGCGTAAGCGGGCGGTGGAGCTCATGGGCAATAAAACTATATCAGGGCTTCCTCGCCTCGCAAGGCGACTATCAAACCCTGTGCATCCATCAGGCCGACTTTCGTGGTCAACGACCGATATCACGCCTACTCGCACTCCATCCGTGCCGAGTGCGCCGGACCCGCGTATTTCGGATGGATCCATGATGAAGGCGAGCGCTGGGCGCCTGTTTCTTCATCTCACCGCTTCGCGCGCTCACACGGTATGCCATCCGGCCAGCATTTTCGCTTCCAACAACGCCGCAGTAATCACGAGGCGCTGGTCAATCGCCTCCTGACGCTGGGCGACTGAACTCGATTTCGCTGGAAACCATGGGATCCCGCTAGCTGGTCATCGCACAAGCCCATGAAGGCCTCGGCAGTGCCGTCACACGACCGTAAGATACGGAGGCGCATTGCGGAAGTGCGCAAACTGGAGGAAAAGTTCCATAGGCTTTGAGCACGTTAGTGTACGCCGAGACGCCACAACGGTGGCCGCGGATGAATCGCCGAGGTCGCAGCAACCCGAGGTACTTCGCCTCCTGCAACGCCTCACCCGGTAGACCTCAATAAAACCTCGGGCACAGGCGCACACCCTTCTCGGAAGCTCGGGCCTCACGCAGGGCGTACACACGCAGTTGACACCGGCTATGGGAAATGACCTAGCCCCCGACCGAGAAAACCGGGCCATGGAATACCCACCAGGAGAGCTACCCGAGACAAAGACCGAGGTTCGCGCTAGCCCGGCGGGCGAAGTCTCACACCGATTGAGAGAGTGGGGAACTCTATTAAAGAGAGAGCCTCTCGTGAGCATACATATGCATACTCCCTACCAAGGCCCAGAATTGCTCGTTAACACCCACCGCTGAATGCGTCATCACGCCATCAGGACTCTAGTCGTAAAGTCTTCAGCAAGGTTTCGCCCATCGACGGCGGCAGACGGAACTGTCCGCGCACTGCAAGCGAATGCCAATTCTACGCGCCAAGCAGACGCACTCCCAGCTCAAGCACCGCAAACCATACCTCTTACGCGGCCATTTGCAAGGTGGGGGACCTCGACATGATTGGGCCCCCCCGAAAAGGGCGCCCGGAGGACACACTCACGCCCTAGTCGCCATTGACAAAGTTCTCCAAATGGATCGGCCCGAGCCGTGGTGAACCTCACGGGGAAACGGGAAATTTTTACTAATATCATTTCCCGCTTTGAGTCCCGAACTCCATCATCACGCATTAACGGAATCCAACTTCGTGGGAAGAAGCTCTCGACTTTTTGCTGCATTTATATGGCATCCGAAAGGATACTCCGGCCGTAGCTCACCCAAGACCAACTCGCCAAGTGGAGCGCTAACCGATGATCCCGTGCAAGGGCTCCGAGGATCTTCAATCGCCTGAACCAATACTGAAAAGATTGTACCAAAGAGTCATTGCCGGTTCTATGGAGCCTTCAACAACGAAAAGTCGAGCCAATGTGGTTCACCCTTTCTAGTCTATGGGCCGGAAAAGCAACTTGCCCACCGACATCTAATGGGTCCCCGAGGTCGCCTGAGCTCGCATCGAGCAAGGCAACCGCAGCAGGCGAGGCAAAGACTCCACACCATCAGCTGATGAAGCCCAGACGCTTTCGCCCTGATCAACAGATACCGCCAACAAGCTTCCTCGCTATCTAGCAGAGCTCACGCTGTCAAGCTTTTCCTCGAGTTCCAAGTCAATCGACCCCGCTCGCCGGGCAGCAGACAACAAAGGGCGTCACAAACTCACGCCATTCCTGGGAAGGGCCTTATTTCATCGCCGAAATATTAAGGCCCGAACCTACAAGTTGAAGAACGAGAAGGGCGCAAGTCTACTCCAACGCCTGGAACATAGAACAGCTACGTCGCTTTCTACCCTTAAATTCGCACTAGAAGTCAAACATCAGTTTTTTTCACACCAATAAAAGATCTACATCTTTTACGAAAAAGTGCTTTGTGCAAACCTCAAGGGAGTCTTAGCCTCGTCCAAAGACAAGACTAAAACTCCCTCGTATACATGGGACCCCCTCGGGGACCCTTTTTTCAAAACTTTTTCAGGAAAGTTTTCTCGCGCATACTGAATTAATCGTTTGTTGCGAAGGTCGCGACGCACAAATCCAAAGTAAGATAACTCGAGGCAAACATCGCCTCAGTGGCACCCGTATGGATCGCCCTGGCGCCCACGGTTACCATTCCCGCGAGCGTGAGAAAGTAATCCCATCCCACACAATAAACGAGATTCGGGGAACGCAACCCTTAAAATGAGTGCACCCCGCTCACACCATGTCGCCTACGGCGCCATTGTTTATACACATCCATCTCATGCCCAAATCTTCATGCAAGGAAGGATCGTGGGCAAGGAGGCCTCCCCCACTTGTGCCTCACGGCCGGCCGACGAGGAGAGCTTCGGCACGAGCAACGCCCTCGGCGGCCGGCTTCTTTCGAGGGTGGCGCCGGAACCCCTCGGCGCATCCGACATGGCGTCCACCATCTCCGTGTCCGGCCTCGTAGGTGGACTCTATGGGGAGTACGGGGACACACCCGTCCTCAAAACGCGAGGCGACAGCAGAGTCGCGGCGCCATCCACAGTTATATAGACTTTGGGTCTGGCGGCATCGGGCGGCATCCTCTCGGCGGGATCAACCTCCCCCCTCGGGCCATCGGAGCCGAGGAAGAAGCCCCTTCGCGACACCGCCCACCGTCTTGACTCCATCGAAGTGGAGAGCACCACCGCCGCATGTGCGATCGCCGGCCCGAAGGCGCCCCGAGCTCGGACCGAGATAGTTTCCACACCGCCAGCGACCGCGAGCCGTGGGACCAACCTTCAGGTTGTCCGCCCCAAAGCGGCGGATCTAAGTCGACAGGCATCCTCCAGCCCCCCTATGACTTCGCCTTGCTCCAGCCTACGAAGCTGCATGGCGGCGCGGCCCACGGCCCGGTCCGGACCTTTCTCCGCCCCGCAACGCCGGCAAAGATGGCGTCAAGAAACGGTAATCAAGAACGGAAGGCTTACCGAGGATAAGGACGCACTCGGCACTTCGTCCCGCCAACACCAAGATGGCGCAGGCCCCTCGGGCGATCGACTCTGAAGCCGCTCTTTCTCCTTCCCCGAGGGTCTCGCCCTGACACCAACTCGACGACGCGATTGTTCAAGGCGCCGCATCTCCGCCGCGCTTCGTCGCTCCTCCCCCGGACCGGTCCCGCCATGTGCCTGCCTTCCTTCGTAACCCGGCGACCGGGTCCGAGCCTCCTCAAAACGTGGGCTCATCCGAGCCATGTCACCGCCATCTTGCTGGACTCGACCCGGCCTTGATCGCCCCGGCCTCCCGTGGTCCACCCCGACTCCCTTCCTCTGGCGAGGGCAAAGCCGGAGGTCTCGCCTCCGGGGCCTCGATCAACTTCACCCGAGTCTCGACCAAAGGGCATTCCAGCTCAGGACGTTCCGCGGAGCCCGGATCTCCCGCGGCGACCCGGAGAGTCCGCAACGACAATACCACTCATCAAGACGCAAGCACAAAAGGACATGCCGCAGGATGGCCATCAAGATACTTACCGCTGGTCGACTTCCGCGAGACGGCCGGTTATGGTCTCCCGATCCTCGCTAGGCCCCCGGCGGCCCACTGACGGATCTGCTCATGGGTCCTCCACACCAAGACCTCGTGACGATCATCGACAACTCGCTGCAAAGAGACCCCAAGAGCTTCACCCTGGGTCGTGAGGCGGACCGCCCCAATAGTCGGCCTTCGTAGGGATACACTTCCCCACCGGGCAGCTCCGCAGCTCGAACCCGACCGTGCAGAAAGCTAGGGGCCCCCGGAGTCGACCACATGCACCGGTCCCCTCATCATGGCCGGGCACGACGCCCGCCAAGGGCCGCCGAACCCGACACGTGAGCAAAATGGGAAGTCGGGGCTGTACGGCCCGGCGCCCCGTGGTCACCGAGCGCCGAGCAAGCGGGAGACTTGCGCTGCCTCCGCCGTCGAAGAGCTCCTCTGCGAGAACTCTCGAACAAAGGGGACCGCCTTCTGGGTGGGCGGCGGCACACCCTTCCTGGCGGCGCCCACTTGCTCGCACCGAGCCGGGTGTCCCGTGGCGCGACCGAGCTCTCCGTGGTCGATCACCATCTACCGCAGCCAACCCACCATCGCCACCATACCACACCCCCGCGGCCTCGGCGGCCGGGGTTTGGGACCGACCCCACTTGGGGCCTGGGCCGGCACCAGAGGACCTCGACGCAGCCGCGAGACATCTTGACCGGACGACCCCGCCCGCCCCGTCGGCTGGACAGTGCATTCAGCCTTTAGCCCTTCTTGGGGTGCGTACAACGGCGCCCCCGCTTCCTAAAGTCAAGCGCACGCCAAAACAAGGCAACCATACGCGAAGAAAATCAAGATTGCAAAGGCGAAAGGAAACTCACGGCCCGAGGGACGCCCTCGCGCCGACGAGGCGATGGTGGCTGCGACCTCGGGCGTCGCACTCGACGCTACTACCGCCTCCCCACGACGCTCATAATGCCGACGGGGCTGATCGACGCGTGGGCTCGCTCGCCCCCCTCGAACCGCGTGCTTCGCTGGGCGGTACCCGACAGAGGCCGACCTCCTTCGTCGCTCACCCCGTGACGCGAGGCGCCCTACATGGCCAACGCCAATGGTCCCGAGGACTCGCCGAAGAGCCTCGCGCACGGGTGTCGGGCAGCTCGACGCCGTGCTCAGCGCTCGCTCAGAACGGCCCGACTCGGGCCGGGAGCCCCATGGCTCGGCCCATCCGAGCCGCCATGTCGCCATCCCACGAGTTCACGCCGTAATCGTCCTCCGGATCCTCGCCCTTCTTCGGCGGTCAGGTGTCGTGACTGCGCCTCGCCGCCGCCTCGCCCGACGCTCGCGAGCCACGCTTTCTTCTTCTCTCCTCCTTCTTCAACGCCAAGCCTGCCACGCAGCTGCTCCGAAGACGGTTCGCCGCTCGGGCGATCGCGATCCAATGCCCAGCGACAAGCGGAGGGGAGTCGGTAGTTCGACGCCCTCGCAGAAGAAAGAGTGAGAACTCGCCATGGCGACAATGCACCGGCAATGCAAGGACACCGGTCAAGAAGCACTTACCAGTGGAGATATACCCTGGGCCGTGTGGCGCATAGATCTCTTGGGATATGTGTCGGGGTGTTGGACCCCAACGCATCCCCTTCACCCTTCTTGGCCAGCGCATCGGGGGGAAAGCGTAAGGCCCGACATCCGCACGCACCAAGACCGGCGGCCTCGGGGTCATCCGTGCACATGAGCAAAGGGCGCGCCATCAACGGCAACACCCGACGCCGATGGAAAGGCGACCACCTTAAGCAAAGATTCACGCCCTTCCTGAGCCTTAGCCCTCCCGCCTTTAGGCCCTCCAACCGATGATGATCCTCCGGTGGGGGGACCCGCCCACTTCTCGCGGACGATGCTTGAGGACACGCCGGTGTACACGGGAAGCGCTCGTCGCTGCGGAGGTAGAACCACCGATCTTGCCACCCCCTTGTTGGAGGAGGTGAGCTTTGAGACGATGTACCCATCAGCTCGGTTCGGCTTCGGCTCCGCCCGAGCGGACTTTGAGCGCATAAAATCAACGCTGCCAGCCGCCTCCTGGTTGGCCCTCGCGCAACCGAGGCGGTGGTAAGGTCCGCCTTTGAAGAACCACAACCAGAGGTCCCAATGCGGCTCGATCCCCGTGAATCCTCACAAAGGGTGACTAAGATGGCGGCCCGAGATCGAAGTTCTGGGGGTATGATGAAGTCGATTATAGTAGTGGAGGATCGCCCTAATGAACCGGCCACCAAAGATACCGGCCGCCGCGCAAGTGAAGATCCATCAAGCTCACCACGTAGCCATCAGGAGGGTTAGGCTCCTCCCTTCGGCCCAATCCGAGCAATCCACCCGCCGCGCTTCATCGGTGGGATCGAAGAAGCCCTTCATCGACGAGACGCCGGAGTTTCCTCCGCCGCCGGCCGCCCTCGACCACGCTCTCAAGATCGAGCACCTCCCTCGCCACCGCGCGCACCGATCGCGCCATGGATGAAAAGGGAGGCGAAGGGTGGCAACCGCTAGCAACCCCGATCACATGAGCGTTAGGCAAGTGAATCTCTCCCTTAATCTCTCCCACACTATTTCTCTATCTCCCGACGGCAAAGAAGAAGGCAAGAAGGCGGCGGCAAAGAGCAAAGGAGTTAACCATCCGTGACCCCTATTTATAGGGAAGGGAAGGCAAAACCGCCGGCCCGGGCAACCAAAACCGACTCCGAATGGACGGCCCACGATGGAACGGAAACCGCCATCCAACGGCCAAGCTTCGGGTGGAACCCAGGTCACACACCTTGACGGAGCCCTCGATCTCCGCCCTCGACAAGAAGACAAGGTCGTCCCACCCCATCGTGATCGCACCGCGGCTGACCTTTGGGCGAGCGACCACGCCCCGCCTTCCGGGGCCAGGGTAAACCAATCCGCCACCCATATCCGGGCAGCGCCCGACCCCCGGAGGGGCAAAAGTCGGGCCGCGTGGGACCCGCCCCGCCCTGAAAACCAAACGAGCTCCGGCCGACACACCCTACGCCCAGGTTGCCACCCGGGGCCCACGAGGGGTTTTCTGGCGCCGCCCTCAGATAACCCGAGCCGTGGACAGAGGGAAATGCACAACCAGCCTATACCCGGGCCCCCCTGCCTGATTTCCCGAACGTGTCCGCGGGTGCTGCTTATAGAGATGTCCCATCCGGAAGGCCCACAAAGCCCCGGGGGTTGGTCCGCCCAAACCCCTGATCTCGCTGCGGTCCGTGTGTTCTCTGGGGTGAATCTCGATCACATAGCCGACCTCCTTGCAAAGCAAGGGCACGGGCACCCGCTAAACAGACTGCTACAACGCTCACCGGAAAGCACGACACATTCGGGCATTGTGACGTGTCTCCCCCTCCTCCCCTTTTCAGAGGGCTAATGAGCCGCGTATGATCAAAGTCGAGGAGGCCTGGTCGACCTTGTGCCATTACAAGCTGGCCCCGGCTCGCCCACGCAAAAATGAAATTGCATCCGCACAAATAAGCGCACTTAAGAGTCAAGTCAGTCTTGCCAGCGAGAGATATAAAAGACCCTCGAAGGAATCCGCCCATTCCATTCGAGGCCCTGGGTTACACTCAACCAGAGCCGCCAAGACCCATTGTAGACAAACCACCCCGAGAAACAACAAGGCGACGCGGAACGGCGAACCCCCTAAGCGAGTCCTCACCGCTCTGGGGTCAGCTACTGCCGGGGACCTAAATATTGGGCCCCGAGACATTCTCCAACCGCGTGAGAATCGGGCCTGCCTCGCAAGGCCCAAGAAACCTTGCCCTCCGCCATCATCCCGCACGGAGGGACGGCCCGACGGACGATGGACTGTGCCATGGAGCCACGACGCCACACGACGACTGAATCGGCCTACAGATGGTTTCACAGACGGCCCACAAGCGCCCAAATGGAATCACCACGACGCAAAGAGCTTATTACGCCACGGCGACAAGGTCAAGGACCTCTCGCAAAACAACGAACCATGACGCTCCACGCCGACAAGAAGCCCAAACCATGGCTCGACTCACCACGCATCTCCGTTGGGTCCGAGGTCCGGGCCGGCCTAGCTCAGCCCCCGGAGAAATCTTCCGCCTCTGTCCGAGGGTGGCCTAGCTCACCACCCTCTGGCAAAACCCCGCCCGCCCGAGGAGACCATCCTTCCATCCTTCGGTGAGGCAGCCCAACTAGCCTCGTTTAGGGTCGCCCACCCTGGCGGAGGTTCCGGCCCGAGGAAGGGAAACCGCCATTCTCACGTTGCCGCACGGCGGCGAGGCGCCAAGTGCCATCGATACGCCCGGGCCAAATCGGAATCGCCGAATCGCCTCCCAATCCGACCGATGGGACGCAAAGCTGAACCAGCGACATGTTACGCCACCCGGCACGGAAACCGATGACATCGCGGCATTTCCCGCAGCACCGCCAAACGCCACGCGATGGGCCGCACTGGCACTGACACGATAGCCGACCTGACCGCTCGCCATGCGGATTGTGAGGGACGACAGACCTCCCGGTCGCGCCGAGGATCCGCCAAGACGTCCACCACCGAATCGACGCGTGTTCACTGGCCACATCCAAGCCAGCCGACCTCTGCGGCGCACATGCAACCGGTGCAGCTCGAATTAGCCACCTAGGGTGTCCACCGGTGTAAACATTATCTCTCTCCTTCTCCTATAAAAGGGGAGTAATGCCTCATTAGAGGGGATTGATTCGAGCCCGCTCAACTCCGGGGCTCACACGGAGGAAACCGCACACCACCACCACCATAACCACGATCGTGGGGCTTGAGACCCGCTGCCTCCCCGCGCGGCCGCCCAGAACCCCCACCGCAGGCTCACCTTTGAGCCGCGAGGTAACACGAGCAGACACACCCCCCGGGCCGACGGGCCCCCGCTGGCTCCAACCAGATAAACCGCTGCTCCCGTGTCCATCTTGCGCTACGCCGCCGGCTGAGGGAGGAGGCACACGGCTTATAAATTCTTTATTGCCGGCACTCGAGGCACCCACCGCCTCGAAACGCCGACGCTTGCCACAGTAGGGGGGCGCGGTGCAATCGTGATCTCCATCAGCCCTCATGGCGTTTCCGCCTTCATTTCACCTCGCCGCTGGAGCACGAGCCCCGCGCGGAACACCACCGTTTCTAACGCTGGCATTTGTGGCGCCGGCCACAACTACGAGATGATCCTTCGCCTCGACGCATCGGTAGCGAGGCAGTGACAAACGATCCGCCGCGAGCCCACGGCCGCCGCCATGCAAGGCGGGCAAGGCGACTGAGATCGCCGCCGCAAAGGCACGCCCAAGCAACGGATTGAATCCGTCGACGTATCCCCGCGCCGACTGCAGAAGGCTCCCAGAACCCAGGCCCCGAAATACCTTTACCGCCACCCGGCCGTGGTAGGGTACCCCGAAACCCTAATCGCGTCAAACGCTCCGCTCCGGCTCATCCCGGAGGGAGTCCCGTGAATCCTCGCCGGCTTGAAACCTCCGCCGAAGCCTTCGCCAGAGAGCACGAGCCAGACCAATCTGCTGCTCCACGGAGCTGCTATCCCATGGACATTCACTTGAGGAGCTGCATCCTCCGTGCAGGACGCGGACGACCCCCGCATGCCACCCCCTCCGGCCTTCAACCGCCCGGGTCCCCGAGCCGAGGGATCTCCCGCTTCTACCGTCCGAGAATCGAAACCTCCCTCCAGACGCCGCGGCCATCGCAAACCGACGATGAAGACAGTACGCGCGACCCCACGCCAATGCTTCAATGTCGAGGTCCCGCCACGATGGCCAGCCTCATCGACGCTCCACGAAGATGACGCCGGACGCATCGCCACCGACAGCCCGCCGGCTTCCGCCCCGGTCCATCTGGTAGCGGCGCCGGCACCCTCGCCGCCAAAACGCCCAAATGCGCTACGAGATCCGCAGAACGAACCGCGGAATCGCCCGACCGCGACCGGAGCGCAACATCCGGGCGAGAGCAGCTCAACGCCGGCAGCCCTGGGGCACCCTCAGCTCACAATGGCGCTGACGTGGCGACCGGCCGGGTGCCTCCAATCCCCGATAGCGGCCCTGCTCAACAGCCAGCCTCAACGCGGCGGCGCCGCCATGCCGGGTACGAGAAATGCCCGAGCCTCCACTACCGACGGTAGGGCGCATACGGACGGAAGGCCTCCGCCAACCCTTTGACAAGCGCGCGGTGTAACAAAGTGAGTTCCGCTTCGGGATCGGGCCGTGACGTCACGGCGGCGAGGAATCTCGGGCGAAGTCGGCAGGGCTCCGGCCCACCCGGATCGTAGCCGAGCCGGCAAGCATGCCGCCCGAGCTCGACGACAACCGCTGCAACCGCCTCGCCCGAACGCATAGAAGACCCGCAGACCGCCGATCAAGAACCGAGGGGCGCCCCGACCTCGTGGACGCAGATCGAACGGGTGCGGCTCGCCACGGCGTGGCTCGCCTCGACGGCAAGCAGGACGAGGCGCGACGGCAGTGTCGAGGACCGAGGGTACTCCCCGATCCGCCGGCCTCGCCTCACCAGGACATCGAGGGCACCACTCCTCGTTTTCAGGCCCCGAGCCATCTCGAAGTACACGGGAGAGACTCGTCCCGAGGTATGGTCGATCGACCATCTCGGGCATGCCGCCCCTCAGGGCACACGATGACAAAGTGATAATCGAATTTGCCCCCCCGTTCTCCGAGAACCGCTAGAAGCTTGGTCGGAACACCTTCCACCCAACCTCATATCAAACTCGGGCGACTTGGTGAGAACCTTCCGCGTAACTTCCAGTGGCACATACCTACGCCCGGTAACTCGTGGGATCCTAAAACTGCCGACAAAAATCCGACAATCCCTCAAGGCGATTACATCCGGCGCCCCAAGCAGCGGACCGAGCTCCCTAATGTAACGGATTCGACGCCATCGGGCCTTTGGCCGCACCACTTGCCGAGACCTCGCGAAGAAGCCGGGCTGACTCCACCGAGGCAAATGAGCCGATGGACATCGCCACCAAGTTCGCCACCGTGAGGAGGCCGCCGGGCCTGCTCAATCGTGGCTCGCAAGGGAAAGCGCAAGGAAGAGGAGCCCGAGCGATCGCAACCCTGGGAGAGCAAGAAGAAAAAGAAGAAAGATAAGAGCCGCAAGGGCAGGCCACGCCGCCTGCGGACGATGAAGACATGGTGGCCGCGGCCGACGCAAGGGGCCCCGACCCCCGCCCACAAGAAACCTTCGATGACATGCTCAAGAAGCCATGCCGTAACCATAGCTACCCTGGTCAAGCATACCCGGGAGTGCAAGAGGGTACGCCAACATTTCGCCAAGCTCAAGGCCATCCCCGAGGGTGAAGAGGAAGAGGCTCCCCAGGGTGGCGCCAAGGGCAACGAGGAGTTCCCGAAGGTGAATAACTGCCTTCATGATCTTCGGCGGCAACACCCAAGAACATGTCCGTCAGGCGGCAACAAGAAGAAGGAGCGGTCCGGAGGTCTATGCCACGGAGCCGGCAAAACCCCGGCCGCGCAAGTGGCCTGACCAAAGCCATCACCTTCGACCACCGATCACCCCCAAGACATCCCGAACCCGGGCTTATCCACCGGTGGTGGATCCCATCATCGCCAACACTTTCTCACCAAAGTCCTTATGGACGGAGGGAGCGTAACAACCTCACATCTATTTTAAGAAACCCCTCGACCTCCTCGGGTAGACAAGTCCAAGATCCGCCCGAGGGCCGCATTCAATGGCGCCGTCCCCCAAGCAAACGCCTAAAGCCCCTCGGGCGATCGACTTACCGGGGTTTGCTTCGTGACCCTCTTCAGGCAAGAGACTCTCACATTCGAGATCCTTGGGGTCCGCGGTACTTACCACGCACTCCTCGGGCGGCCCCGCCACGCCAAGTTCATGGCTGTCCCGAACTACACGCACCTCAAGCTCAAGATGCCGGGGCCGGCGGGTGTCATCACGACCGCCCCTCGCACCATCATGCATACGAAAGTGCGACGTGGAGAGCGTGGACTATGCCGAGGCGTCGCCATTGCCGAGGCACTCATCGCCGATGCGAAGAGAAGCTTTGACGAAATCACGATCGAGCATGAGGCCAAGCGCCGCTGGGAGCTTCGAGCCTCCTGGGCACCAAGAAGATCCCACTCGATCCCAAGAACCCGGCGGAGAAGCTGCTGACCATCAGCTCTGACTGATCCGAAATAGGAAGCCGTGCTCGCCGACTTCCTCCGCCCAATGCCAAGACGCTTGCGTGGGGGGGACCCTGACATGCCGGCAAACCGAGGATGTCGCCGAGCACTCCCTAGACATCCGCCGGGCTCAAAGCCAGTCATGCAGCGCTTGCACCGTTTTGATGACGCCAAGCGGAAGATCATCGGCGAGGAGATCCACAAGCTACTGGAGGCCGGATTCATAAAAGAAGTATTCCACCCCGAGTGGTTAGCTAATCCTCAGATTAGTAGAGAAAAAGAATGGGAAATGGCGGATGTGTGTGGACTACACTAGTCTCAACAAAGCATGTCCGAAAAGTTCCCTTCCTTTGCCTCGAATCAACCAAATTGTTGACTCCACTACGGATGTGAAACGTTGTCCTTTCTGACGCTTAGATTCCCTATATCACCGCATCAAAATGGAAGAGTCCGACCCACCGCGACTGCTCATAACACCCTTCGATGTATTGCTACTCACCATGCCCTTCGGGCTGAGGAACGCTGGGCAACATACCAAATGTGCATGCAAATCATCTTCGGGAACTCATTGAAGGATCGTGGAGGCCTACGCCGACGACATAGTGGTCAAATCCAAGAAAACGCTCGGACCTCGTGGGTGACCTCGGGAAACCTTCGAAAGTGTCTAAACAACAAGGGAGTCAAGCTCAACCCTCGAAAATGCGATTCGGGTCCCCGAGGGATGCCGGGTTTTATCGCCTCTCAACGAGGCATCGGCAAACCCAACCAAGGTTGACGCGATCACCAAGATGGGTCCGATCCAAGATCTCAAGGGAGTACGTATAGTCATGGGCTGCCTCGGCTTCATTAAGGTGTTCATCTCACGCCCTGGGAGAAGGGCCCGCCTCTACCGCTCCTTCGCAAAGTCCAAGCGCTTTGTTCGACCCCGAGGCCGAAGAGGCCCTCGGCAACCTCAAGAAGCTCCCGACAAACCCACCGGTCCCGTACCGCCAAATCCAGGAGAAACCCCGCTCTTATACGCCACCGCCACTACCCGCGGTCACGGCTGTGGTCTAGTGGAGCCCGAAGAGGGGCACACGCTGCCGCATAACGCCCGCTTACTTCATCGCGAAGTGCTTTCCGACACCAAGACGAGGTATTCGCAGATGCACAAGCTATTGTACGCCATCGCATCGACACGAAGGAAACCGCCACTACTTCCTCGCGCACCCAGCTGCCGTGGTATCCTCGCCTCCCCTCGGGAGATCCTCCAAAACCGAGAGGCCACGGGAAGAGTGGCTAAGTGGGCGGTGGAGCTCATGGGCGAAACTATATCATTCCTCGCCTCAAGCAAGGCGATCAAATCCCGTGTCCTAGCCGACTTTGTGGCCGAATGGACCGACATATACGCCTACCCCGCACCCATCCAGGCCGAGTGCTGGACCATGTATTTCGATGGATCCATGATGAAGGCAGGCGCTGGGGCTGGTTTGTTTCATCTCACCCTTCGGGTTCACACGAGGTATGCCATCCGGCCGCATTTTCCCCGCCTCCAACAATGTCGCAGAATACGAGGCGCCGGTCAACGGTCTCCGGATCGCTGGCGACCTCGGAATCCGACGGTTGGAAACCGTGGGGATTCGCAGCTTGGTCATCGACCAAGTCATGAAGGCCTCGGCGCGCCACGACCAAGATGGAGGCGTATTGTCGGAAGTGCGCAAATTGGAGGAAAAAGTTCCATAGGCTTGAGCACAAGCATACGCCGAGACGCTACAACGAGGCCGCGGATGAACCGCCAAGGTCGCAGCAACCCGAGGTACCGTTCCCCGAACGCCCTCACCCGAGACCTCAATAAACCCTCGGGCCAAGTACACCCCTGGAAGTACCCCTCGGGGCTCACGAGGGCGGCACACGCCAAGCCACACCCGGCTATGGTAAATACCCGCCCCCCGACCGGAGAAAACCGGGCCGATGGAATACCCTCACCCGAGGAGAGCTACCCGAGGACAAGACCGAGGCTCGCCAGTTAGCCCGAAGGGCGAAGTCCTTCACACCGATTGGAGAGAAAGGGGAACTCTATTACAAGAGAGGAGCCCTGGAGTATACATGCGATGCATACCCTACCAAGGCCAAGAATTGCTCGTTAACACCCACCGCTGAATGCGGTCATCACGCCGCCCGAGTGACTCTAGTCGGTAAAGTCTTCGTGCAAGGCTTCTATCGGCCTCGACGGTGCGCGAGACGCGAACCAAGTCGCGGCGTACCTGCAAGGAATGCCAATTTACGCGCCAAGCAGACGCACCTCCTGTAATTTCAAGCACGCAAACCATACCTCTTACGTGGCCATTTGCAAAGTGGGGACTCGACATGATTGGGCCCCCTAAAAGGGCGCCCCTGAGGACACACTCACGCCCTAGTCGCCATTGACAAGTTCTCCAAATGGATCGGCCCGAGCCGTGGTGAACCCCACACACTGTGGGAAACGGGAAATTCTTTACGAATATCATTTCCCGCTTTGGAGTCCCGAACTCCATCATCACGCATAACGGAACCAACTTCGTGGGGAAGAAGTTCCGACTTTTGCGACGACTATGGCATCCGAAAGTGGATACCTCGCCGTAGCTCACCCGGAAGACCAACGGTCAAGTGGAGCGGCGCCAACGGCATGATCCTCGCAAGGGCTCGCCGAGGATCTTCAATCACCGAACCAATACGGAAAAAGATTGTACCAAGAGCTGCCGTCGGTTCTATGGAGCCTTCGAACAACGAAAAGCCGAGCCACGGGTTCAAATTTTCTTTCTAGTCTATGGGGCCGAGGCAATCTTGCCCACGGACATCGAATATGGGTCCCCGAGGCTGCGAGCCTACACCGAGCAAGGCAACCAAAGAAGGCGAGGCAAGACTCCATTGACCAAGTTGATGAAGCCCGAGACGCTTGCGCCCTCCTCGCACTCGCCGATACCAACAAGCTCACAAGAAGTATCACGCCAAGCCGGGCAAGCCTCTGGAGTTCCAAGTCAACGACCCCGCGCTCAGCCGAAGGCAGACAACAAAGGGCGTCACAAACTCACGCCACACTCGGAAGGGCCTTATTTCATCGCCGAAAATATTAAGGCCCGAACCTACAAGTTGAAGAACGAGAAGGGCGAAGTCTACTCCAACGCCTGAACATAGAACAAATACGCCGCTTCTACCCCTTAAATTCCGCACTAGAAGTCAAACATCAGTGTTTTTTTTTCACTCAATAAAAGATCTACATCTTTTACGAAAAAGTGCTTGTTGTGCAAACCTCAAGGGAGTCTTAGCCCTCGTCCAAAGACAAGACTAAAACTCCCTGGGTTACATGGGGGACCCCTGGGGACCCCTCTTTTTCAAAACTTTTTCAGAAAAAGTTTTCGCGCGATACCGAATTAATCGTTTAAGTTGCGAAGGTCGCACGCACAAATCCAAAGCAAGATAACCGAGGCAAACGGATCGCCCTAGTGGCACCCGTATGGATCGCCCTCAAATGCGCCCACGGTTACTATTCGCGAGCGGAGAAAGCAAGCGACCCGGCCACACAATAAACGAGATTCGGGGAACGCAACCTTAAACATGAGTGCACCCGCCAAGGCCATAGACCTCTAAGGCGCCATTGTTTATACACATCCATCTCACAAGCTCCAATCTTTTCATGCAAGGAAGGATCAGGGGCAAGGGAGGCCTCATCTACTTCAGCCTCACGGCGGGCCGACGAGGAGGCTTCGCACGAGCAACGCCCCTCGGCGGCTGCTCCCGAGGGTGGCGTCGGACCCTCGGCGCATCCCTCGACATGGCGTCCACCATCTCCGTGTCCGCCTCGTAGGTGGACTCTATGGGGAGTACGGGACACACCTCGTCCTCAAAACGCGAGGACAGCAGAAGTCGCGGCGCCATCCACAAAGTTATATAGACTTTGGGTCTTGGCGGTACCGGCGGCATCCCTCTCCCGGCGGGATCAACCTCCTCCTCGTCATCGAGCCGTGAAGAAGCCCTTCGCGACACCGCCCAGCGCCTTGGACTCCATCGGGAAGTGGGAGCAGACACCGCCTGGCATGTGCGAATGCCGCTGAAGGCGCTCCCGAGCTCGGACCGAAGATAGCGCCCACGGCGCCAGGCGACTGCGAGCTGTGGGACCAACCTCTTCAGTTGTCCCGCCCCAAAGCGGCGGACGGGCGCACAGGCATCCCCCTCCAGTCCCGGTATGACTTCTGCTCTTGCTCCAGCCCCTGGGCGAGCGTGGCGGCGTTGTTCACGGCTCCGGTCCGACCTCCTCCGCCTCGCAACGCCGGCAAAGATGGCGTCAGCAAACGAAGTAATCAAGAACGGAAAGGTTTACCGAGGATAAGGACGCACCCTGGCACTTCAGCCCGCCACTCCAAAGATGGCGTTGTGCTCCTCGGCGATCGACTTACGGCCGCTCTTTCTCCTTCCTGAGGGTCTCGCCCGGACACCAACTCGCCGACGCGATTGTTCAAAGCGTCGCACATCTCCGCCGCCATTCGCCTCCTCCGGGACCGGTCCCGCTTCGTCATGTGCCTCCTTGAGCCCGAAGGGACTGGGTCCGAGCCTCCTCAAAATCGTGGCTCATCTCGAGCCATGTCAGCCGCCATCTTGCTTTGGACTCGACCTGGCCTTGATCAGCTTTCGGCCTCCAGGGTCCACCGCCCCCAGGACTCCCCTTTCCTGGGCGAGGGCAAAGAAGCCGGGAGGTCTCGCCTCGGCCTCGATCAACTTTCACCCGAGTTCGACCAAGGGCATTCCATTCCGGGACGTTCGGCGAAGGAGCTCGACTTCTCCCCGGCGAAGCGACGGAGAGTCTGCAACGACAATACCACTCATCAAGACGCAAGCACAAAGGACATGCCGCAGGGGATGGCCATCAAGATACTTTACCGCGTCGACTTCCGCGAGACGGCCGGCTATGGTCTCCCGGATCCTCGCTAGGCCCTCGGCGGCCCACCTACGATCTGCTCATGGGTCCCTCCACCCTCCACCTCGGGACGATCATCGACAATCGCGGCGAAAGACCCCTGCATTTCACCCGTGGTCGAGGCGCGGACCGCCCCAAATAAGCCGGCCCGTAGGATACATCTCCCACACCGGCAGCTCCCGCAGCTCTGGGGAACCCGGACCCGCAGAGTCTAGGGGCCCCTGAGTCGACCACAGGCACCGGTCCATCATGGCCGAAGACGACGCTCGCTGCTGGGCCGCTCGAACCCGACACACGAGCAGCCGGGTGCCGGGTTGTACGCCTCGTGGCGCCCCAGGGTCAGCGAGCGCCGGAGCAAAGGGAGACTTGCGCGTCTCCGTCGAAGAGCTCCTTGCGAGAACTCGAACAAAGGGGACCGCCTCCTCGGTGGGCGGCGCACGACCTCCTTCGGGCGGCGCCACTTTGCTCGCACCGAGCCGTGTCCCGCGGCGCGACCGAGCCTCCGTGTCGATCACCATCGGCTGGGCAGCCAACCCACCATCGCCACCATGGGCCTGTACCCCCGGCGCCTGGGCCGGGTCGGTTTGGGACCGACCCCACTTGGGGCCCTGGGGTCGGCACCACAGAGGACCTCGACGCAGGCCGCGAGACATCTTGGACTCGACCCCGGCTCTGCAAGGCCGATGAAGGATTGTGCACTAGCCTTTAGGGCCTTCTGGGGGCAGAAGCAACGAAGCGGCCCCGCTTCCTAAAGTCAAGCGCACGCCAAAAACAAGGCAACTATACGCCGAAGAAAATCAAGATTGCAAAGGCGAAAGGAAATCCTCACGAAGCTCGAGGGATCGCCCTCGGCGACGAGGCTCGGATGGCTGCGACCTCGCGCGTCGCACTCGACGCCTGCCGCCTCCCCACGACGCTCATACGCACGGGCCGGATCGACGGGGTCGCCGCCTCGCCCCCGAACCGTGCTTCGCGGCGCCGGGGTACCCGCGACAGGAGGCCGACGACCTCCCTTCGTGCTCACACCCCGTGACGCCGGTGGCGCCTACATGGCCAACGCCAATGGTCCCGAGGACTCGCCGAAGAGCCCTCGGCGCACGGGTGTCGCTAGCCCCGACGCCCTCGGCTCAGGCTCGGGCTCGTAACGAAGCCCCGACTCGGTCGGGAGCCCATGGCTCGGTCCATCCGAAAGCCGCCATGTCGCCATCCGACGAGTTCATGCAGAACCGGTCCTCCGGATCCTCGCCCTCGCTTGTGGTCGAGGTGTCGTGACTCTTCGCCCGCCGCTGCCCGGCCCGACGCTTCTCGCGAGCCACGTTTCTTCTTCTTCTTTTTCCTCCTTCTTCAACGCCAGCGCCTGCCGCAGCTCGTTCCGAGCACGGTTCGCCGCCGGCGATCGGCATCCAATGCCGGCACAAAGGAGGGAGTCGCGGTAGTTCGGGACGGCCCTGCGGGGAAGAAAGAGTGAGAACGCCATGGCGACAATGCAATCGAAGCAATGCAAGGACACCAAGTCAAGAAGCACTTACCAGGGAGATATACCCTGGGTCGTAGCGCATGGGGATCTCGGGGATATGTGTCGGGGTGTTGGACCCCAACGCATCCCTCACCCTCTGGCCAGGCCATCGGTGGAAAGCGTAAGGCCCGACATCCGCACGCACCAAGACCGGCGGCCTCGGGGTCATCTGGCACATGAGCAAAGGGCGCGCCATCAACGGCAACACCCGACGCCGATGGAAAGCGGCGACCACGAAGCAAAGATTCACGTCCTTCCCTCGGAGCCTTAGGCCCTCCCCGCCTTAGGCCCTCCAACCGATGATGATCCTCCGAGGGGGACCCCAGCCCACTTCGCGGACGATGCTTGAGGACACGCCTCGGTGTACACGGAAGCGCCGTTTTCGCCGCTAAGAGGTAGAACCACCGATCTTGCCACCCCTTGTTGGAGGAGGTGAGCTTGGAGACGCGATGTACCCATCAGCCGGTTCGGCTTCGGCCCGCTCCGAGCGGACTTGGAGCGCACAGCCTCAACGCGCAGCGCCTCCGTGGTTGGCCCTGCGCAACCGAGGCGGTGGTAAGGTCCGCCTTTGAAGAACCACAACCGCAGGTCCCAATGCGGCTCGATCCCCAGAATCCCTCACAAAGGGTGACGAAGATGGCGGCCCGGGAGATCGAGTTCGAGGCGGCTGATGAAGCTCGATTTCATAGTAGTGGAGGATCGCCCGAATGAACCGGCCTGCCAGCATACCGAAAGCGCCGGTGAAGATCCATCAAGCTCACCACGTAGCCATCGGGAGGGTTAGGCTCCTCCTCAGTCCAATCCGAGCAATCCACTCGGCCGCTTCATCGGTGCGGGGACGAAGAAGCCCTTCATCGACGACGTCGGAGTTTCTCCTCCGTCGCCGTCGTCCTCGACCACGGCTCGAGATCGAAACACCTCCCTCCAGCCGTCACCGCTTACCTACGATCGCGCCATGGATGAAAAGGGAGGCGAAGGGTGGCAACCGCTAGCAACCCCGATCACACGAGCGCAAGGCAAGTGAATCTCTCCCTTAATCTCTCCCACACTATCTCTCTATCTCCTGATTGCTGCAGCAAGAAGGCAAGAAGGCGATGGCAAAGAGCAAAGGAGCAACTATCCGCCGCCGCGCGGCAACCCCCATATTTATAGGGAAGGGAAGGCAAACCGCCGGCCTGGGCAACCAAACCGACTCCTGAATGGACGGCCCACGATGGAACGGAAACCGCCATCCAACGGCCAAGCCATGGGCGGTGGAACCGTCAGGCGCATTAATGCACCTTGACGGAGCCCTCGATCTCCGCCCCTGACAAGAAGACGTAAGGCCGCGTCCCATCAGACTGCAACAGTCGCGCCACCTTGGGCGAGGCGACTAGACGCCTCGTCTTCCAGTCAGGGGTAAAACCGTCCGGCCACCCATATCCAGCAGGCGCCCGACCCTGAGGGGCAAAAAAGTCAGTCCGTTGACGGTTCCCCGCCCCCGGCGGAAACCAAACGAGCCTCGGGCTGACACACCCTACGTTCCAGAGGTTGCCAGGCTGGGCCCACGAGGGTTTCTACAGTCGCCTCAGGATAACCCGAGCCAGGGACAGGAGGGAAATGCACAACCAGCTATACCCGGGCCCCCTGGGGCTCTGGATTTCCTGAACGTGTTTAAGGCCCGCGGGTGCTGCTTATAGAGATGTCCCATCCGTGGGAGGCCCACAGGCCCTCGGGGGTTGGTCCGCCCAAACCCCGGGATCTGCTAAGCGGTCCGCAGGTTCTCATGGGGTGAATCCTGGATCACATAGCCGACCCCTTGCTCAGGCAAGGGCACGGGCACCCGCGCAAACAGCTACCCGCTAAACGCTCACCGAAGCACGACACATTCGGCATTGTGACGTGTCTCCCCCTCCTCCCCTCCCTTTCAGGGAGGGCGACAGAGGAGCGTATGATCAAAGTCGAGGAGGCCTGGGTCGACCTTGCGCACATAAGCGCGGGCCTCGGGCTGCCCACGCAAAAATGAACAGACTCCGCACAAATAAGCGCAATTTAAGAGCTGTTTCAGTCTTGCCAGCGTGCGAGATATAAAAGACCTGAAGGAATCCGCCATTCCATTCGAGGCCCGGGGTTACATCTAAACGGTGCTTTCAAGCGCACCCATTGTAGACAAACCACCCCGAAAACAACAAGGCGACGGGAACGGGCGGAACCCCGGGCGAGTCCTCACTCGCCGGGGGCTCGGGGGCTACTGGTCGGGGACCTAAATATTGGGCCCCGAGACATTCTCCAAACCGTGAGAATCACCGCCCCGCCAAGGCCCAGTAAAACCTTGCCCGCTATCATCCCGCACGGAGGGACGGCCCGACGGACGATGGACCAGGCCATGGAGCCACGACGCCACACGACGACACGGAATCGCCTACGATGGTTTCCACGACGCGGCACAAAGCGGCCCAAATGGAATCACCACGACGCAAAGAGCTTATTACGCCACGAAGGACAAGGTCAAGGACCTCGCAAAAAACAACGAACCATGACGTTCCACGTCGACAGCAGCCCAAACCATGGCTCGGACTCGACCACGCATCTCCGTTTCGTCCGAGGCTGGCCTAGCTCACCAGCCCCGGAGAAATCTCCGCTCGTCCGAGGGGTGGCCTAGCTCACCACCCCCGGCGAAAACTCCGCCTCGCCCGAGGGAGACCAGCTCTCCATCCTCGGGTGAGGTAGCCCTAACCAGCCCGCTCCTAGGGTCGCCGACCCTCGGGCGTGGGAGGTTCCGTCCGGAGGAAGGGAAACCGCCGCATTCACGCGGTCGCGCACGGGCAGGCGAGGCGCCAGTGCCATCGATTACGCCCAGTCAAATCGAATCGCCGAATCGTCTCCCCAATCCGGACCGATGGGACGCAAAGCTGAACCAAAGACATGTTACGCCACCCGGCACGGAAACCAGGATGACACGGCATTTCCCGAGCACCGCCAAAAACGCCACGCGATGGGCCGACCCTCGGGCACCTGACACGCATAGCCAGCGACCTGGGACCGCCCTCGCCATGCGGATTGTGAGGGACGCCTCACAGGACCCTCTCGGGCCGCCCCGGAGGATGGCACGTCCACCACCGACCGGGAGCGTGTCTCGCTCAAGCGACATCCAAGCCGGCCGACCCCTCGGCGGCGCACATGCAACCGGTGCGGCCTGGGAATTAGCCACCTAGGTGTCCACCGGTGTAAACATTATCTCTCTCCTTCTCCTATAAAAAGGGGAGTAATGCCTCATTAGAGGGATTGATTCGAGCCCGCTCAACTCCGCCTTCACACGAGAAAACCGCACACCACCACCACCATAACCACGATCGTGGGGCTTGAGACCCGCGTCTCTCCCCGCGGCCGCCCTCTAACCCCTCTACTCAGGCTCACCTTTGAGCGAGAGGTAACACGAGCAGGACACACCCCCGCTGGACGTAGGGCCCCCGTTGGCCTGAACCAGGATAAACCACCGCGTCCGTGTCCATCTTGCGCCACGCCATCGAGGCGGGAGGCACACGGCTTATAAATTCTTTATTGCCGGCACCGAGGCACCCACCGTTCCTCGAAACGCCGGCTGGAGGGGAAGCAAAGGAACAGAAAACAAAAATCAGAAATCGAAGATTAACACGCATCAGATTAACAAACGACCGATCCATTAACAAACGACACAAACCAAATTAAACTGTCATAGAAACAATCGATACAATAAATTAACATAAAAAAGCGGTTGGCCTAATTAAGCCGCCTTCTTGGCCTTCTTGGCCGCCCGCCTGGCCTTCTTCCTCGGCGGCCGACTCCATCTCCTCCAGCGCTTTGGCCGCCGGTATCCCTCGAGGTTATCGCCAAGTACTCGACCGAGGGCGATGGACTTCTCCTCCAAGTGGTGATTCACCGTTGCGTGCCAACTTGGTAGGCCAAAGCCGTTGAGCTTGTTGCGGGCGGCGCCGAGGCGGGCAGATGGACTTCTTCGCCCGGTCGGCAGCCATGTCGATCGCCGGCGGCGCCACCGACCCGCCGGCTTACTCGTGGAAAACGGGGTAGAGAGGGGAGTGTGTTTGGGGGCGTTTGAGAGCGGTGTTGGAGAGCGGACCGAAGACAGGGGTTATGTAATGATAAATAGGACTCACCCGCGGTTTTCTAAGACGAGGAACAGTTGAACACAAATGATAGAAAATTAAGATTGACACGATCATAATAAATAATAAACCGATTCAAAGAAACAAGAGAACCCAAATTAACGAAAAGATAAAGAGATTGCCATGCAACAGATTAACCAACAACCTAACCATTAGCAAATTAACCACACGATCATTGTATCTTACACATCCACACGCATCGCACAACAAAATTAACATAAACAAATAAAAGAAGAGAACCTAGGCCGCCTTCTTGGCCTTCTTGGCCGCGGCGGCGGCTTTCCCGGGCGACGCCTTCTTCCCGGCCTCCTCCTCCTCGGTTGGCGGAATCCCCTTGGCGAGGGTATCGGCCGGTCAGAGAGTCGATCCGGAGGGCGAGAAGTTGGCCCTCTCCCCGAGGGGCAGATTCACCTTTGGCGGGCCAACGCCGCCGGCCAGGCCGCTCAAATTTTGGTGAGGGCGGGCGGAGGGAGGTCCACAAATGAACTTCATCTCCTCCTGTGGCGGCCCATGTCGACGATCGTGGGCGGCGAGTCCGGCTTTCCCCGTGAGAGGGGCACGAAAAGAGAAGTTAGTGTTGGATAACGGAAGGGGGCGGGTATGAATGTGGCGTTTCCAAAAGACGTTCCGAAAAACGTAAATCGCGACCGCTGCGCCCCAATGGCCGTCTCCTCGGCACTCAGCGGCTACTTGTATTTTCCAAAGCACAACCGATAAAGCATTGTTTGTTTTGACAAATTTTACATTGAACAAGTTAAGATTCAAATCAAATTTAAGCGCTATTTAATTGTAATCGCTCTTTGCATTGGAAACGAAACAGTCGATTCAGACAGAGGGAGCAACACACAAATAATAATATATATATATAATTTTTATTTTATTATATATATATATATATATATATATATATATATATATATATATATATATATATATATATATATATATATAGGGTAAATTTTTTTTCTACACCCTAGGTGTAGTTACACCCATGTGTATATCTCAAGATTTATGGTATATATGACCAGAACAAAGTGCATGTGGATGAAGTATATGATCATACTAGACCATCTATGGTGGTATATACGTTAAGTATGCATTCATACTTTGAGTATATGGATATACTTTTTATATACAGCAGTAGTGGCATTTTATGTAATTATCAAAAAATATGGGTTCCATCAAAATTTTTTTTCGCGTAGTAAGATCTAGAGTATCTTAATATGAGTATCTAAACATACTCAAACCAATAAACAAGTATGAACACATACATAATGTGGTTTTTTCAATATAGGTGTAACTACACGGGTGTATAGAAAGTGCACCTATATATATATATATATATATATATATATATATATATATATATATATATATATATATATATATATATATATATATATATATATATATATATATATATATATATATAACAGAACATATAATAAAAATGATAAAAACAAAAAAAAGAGGAAGGCCGCCGCCTAGTCCTCGTCCCTCCTCCTCCTCCTCCTCCGGCCGGGCGTCGTCCCTTCTTGGCCAAGGCCTCGAGGATCATCTCGGCCAACCGCCTCCACCTTGGGAGCGTAGTGGTTCATCTTATCTTCCAGGGGTGGATCCACCCTTGAAGAAGACCATGGCCGTCCGCCACTCCTTCAGCTTTCTGAAGGCGGGGACGAGACGATCGAGGGTGAAATCCTCTCGATCATCTCCCGGCGGCGCCGACCAGCAAGGTCATCGGCCGCCGCCTCTAGCCGGGCGGCCAGATGGTCCATGCGGCGGTCCCGCTTAGGGAGAGGGCGGGGCGTAGTGGAGTCGAGTCGGAGCCGGAGCCAAGGTGCGGCCGCCGCGCCCACCACCGTTCCTTGCCCTTGTCCTCCGCCGCCCCATCTCCTCCCCTCGGTGCGCTTGTTGGATCCCGAGCCTCGAGGCGCCATACGCTGATGAATGCAAAGGGAATGTGGCTGGATTAGAGAACTGAAAGGATGAACGCCATGATCAGAGTGTGTGCTTAAATAGTGATTTAGCCGGGTCGCTTCCACTTCCCACACGATCAACGCGCGTCAACCCAACCGCTTGAATTCCCACGATCGCCGTTGAATTCGCACGATCTCTCGGCCGGCACCGCGTTTCCCACGACGTACGGTTGCGCTTCAATTCCTCGGCTGCGCTTTCAATGGCGCGCGGACAACAACAAAAAGTCTCCACCTTCATTGATCACCGGGCCCACCCACATGAACCGCAGTGATTAACAAATCGGTGAAACAAATAGTTATATCTCGTGAAAAAAATCGATTTATTGAAATCATTAATTTTATCTCGTTTAATGCATTGAGATTTCAACTAACCCCGTTCGCCGCCACGTACACTCCGTATTATAAATTTTCATTTTAGTAGTACGTATATAGGCTGCCGAGTAGGTCATGGCATGTGATACGTCCACGGCCGCGTACTTTGAGAATCGTGTTGCTCGGTCTTCACTACGGTTCCGCTTAATTAAACCGACGATTATCTCGCTTCCCATGAGAAAAGGCCGAGCACCACTCGGCTGCTGCGTCGGCGGGTTATATCAATGTCATTAATAACACCGCCGGGTGCACTTTTCAGCCCGCAAAGTGATCACATATATCACCGCCGGTACCACTACGCCGACGGTGTTATGGAGTATCACCGCTGGGTTAAAACTAAGAACCCGCAGTATTTTGCATTGTCAACGAGCTAAACAGTGACGCCATGACGGCCTGACCCTGCACCATTGCAGGAAGGAGCACCGTTGCCCTCGTTCTCCGCACTCACCGCCACGGTGCTTGGTTTATGCCGGTGCCGATTATCCGCAGTTGAACTTCCATATCACCGCCGGGTGCCAATTGAAACCGCAAAGGATCAGTCATTACCACGCATCCGCCTATAAAAACGGCTAGTGCGGCCCTTAGGTTTGCAATTCAGTTCTCTTCGCCCTCTTTTCTTGATACTCTTGATTCCGCTTGCTGTTTTTCTTCCTCGATCTTCTTTGCTACTCTCCACATACATATCTATGGCCTCTCTATGGGAGAAATCCTCCACGTATGTATATCGTTCTTATGCATCTTAGGCCACCAAAATGGTTCACACACAAGTGGTGCTACAAGAGTCTTACTGAAGATTGAGCAAATACCGAAGGTTAGAATAGCTGTGAGATTCATGGAGCCATCCGGTTCAGGTGCTTGAGAGGCTAGACACCGGATTTGCATGTCCATATGAGAGACATGGCATTCTCCGGATAAGATAATGTTAATCTATGAAAATCTGCTTCAATGAAAATCTCCTTTGGTGATCAAAGCAGATTTTCATAGATTAACATGATCTTCTCCCCGCGAATGCCTATGCATGCTGTCATTGGACGAAACCCACGCCTTGGCCGAAAGCAAAAGATTATCTCAAAGGCATTCTTGTTGTGGATTCAATGTAAATCCGTAGTTATGCCCTCCTTGTTAGATCGAGCACAAGAAACCTCACAGAGCACCGATGGAACGCCAACAGCGCCGATGGGCTTTCAAAATCCCATCGAATTTCATCGGCAAGAATCACATTACCTTCGGCGTTTTTATTTTAAATGTGTTTGTACACTTTGATGAGAACATTGATCTATTCTTGTAAAGGTCTTTTGTTATCATATATATGTAGCTTTTTTTTAAGATCTTTTTGTTATCATATATGTAATCGGATATTGTAATCGGTTTTCTTCTCTCTCTCTATATATATATATATATAGGACTGCACTAATTAGTCCCCTCGGACTGAGTATTATTCAGTCACCGAGCCCCCGGCGCGCCTGAGTGAGGGC